>CM035406.1:116042160-116119660 GCA_020310875.1 Ceratopteris richardii
ACACATACACATGCATACACACATACAGACACATATACACACACATATATGCATACACACACACATATAGATACATACACACACATATAGAGACATACACACACATACACATACATGCATACATATGCATACATAATGCATGTGCATATGCATACATACATACTTACATGCATATATAATGCACATGCATACATACACATACATAATGCATACACACACATATGCATGCATAATGCATACACACACATACACACATATGCATACATACATGCATACATATACACACATACACACATACACACACATAGACACATACACACACATAAACACATACACACTCATAGATGCGTAGCGACACATACACATAGACACACACACATACACACACACATATACACACACACATAGACACATACACACATAGACACATACACACACATAGACACATACACACACATAAACAGATACACACTCATAGACACACAACACACATACACATAGACACACACACACATACACACACATATACACACACATATACACACATAGACACATACACACATAATGATGCATACACACACATACACATGCATACACACATACAGACACATATACACACACACATATGCATACACACACACATAGAGAGACATACACACACACATACATGCATACATATGCATACATACATGCATACACATACACACATAGACACATACACACACATAGACACATACACACACATAAACACATACACACTCATAGACACACACATACACATACACATAGACACACACACACATACACACACATATACACACACGCATACACACATAGACACATACACACATAATGATGCATACACACACATACACATGCATACACACATACAGACACATACACACACACACATACACACACATATATGCATACACACACATAGAGAGACATACACACACATACACATACATGCATATATATGCATACATAATGCATATGCATATGCATACTTACATACTTACATGCATACATACACATACATAATGCATACACACACATATGCATACATAATGCATACACACACATACACACATATGCATACATACATGCATACACATACACACATGGACACATACACACACATAAACACATACACACTCATAGATGCACACACAGACACATAGACACACACACATACACACATACATATACACACACACATACACACATACATACACGCACACACATACACACACATATATGCATACACACACATAGAGAGACATACACACACATACACACACATACACATACATGCATACATATACATACATAATGCATATGCATACATACATACTTACATGCATACACACATATGCATACATACACATACTTAATGCATACACACATATGCATACATAATGCATACATAATGCATACATAATGCATATACACACACATACACACACATATGCATACATAATGCACATGCATATGCATACATACATGCATACACATACACACATAGCATACACACACATAGACACATACACACACATAGACACATACACACACATAAACACATACACACTCATAGACGCACACACATACACATAGACACACACACATACACACACATACACACACATATACACACACACATAGACACATACACACATAGACACATACACACATAATGATGCATACACACACATACACATGCATACACATACACACACATACACACACATAGATACACACATACATGCACATACATACACACACATACTTAATCCATACACACACATATGCATACATAATGCATACACACACATATGCATACATAATGCATACACACACATATGCATACATAATGCACATGCATATGCATACATACGTGCATACACATACACACATAGACACATACACACATAGAAACATACACACACATAGACACATACACACACATAAACACATACACACTCATAGACGCACATACATACACATAGACACACACATATACACACACACATACACACATAGACACATACACAGATAATGAGGCATACACACACATACACATGCATACACACACACATACATGCACATACATGTCTACGTTGGTGGTATTGGACGGATTGTCAAACTGCTATGTAGACAGCCTCCTGAAATCCCAAAGATTCTGACTCTTGCAGTTGAACTCCTTCCAATTGTTGTTCTTCTTTTGCTTCAAGATTCACTTCTTTTAAAATCTGCTCAAAGTCTTCACTGGTGAGTTCTTCCAAGGGTGCTTCTCTGAGATTGGGACCTTCAGAGCTTCATCTTGGGAGTCATAATGTAAATGGTCGTACCAGCATGGTGGAGGGATGATGTATGGTGTTAGTGTTGCTCCACGGGGTTGAGCACAAGGTACTTGTACTGCTCCTCTCATCCTCTTGGAAGGGGGTCTAGTTGATGTTCGGCCTTTGAATTGCTGCACTCTGTTCCACATTAGGGCCCTTTGAATAGGAATGTCGTAAGCTAAACATCTGTAAATGATTCTTGTCAAAGCGCAATATCCATACAAGACTGATTTACATGGCCATCTCTTGTGAAAAAAGTGTATCTGATCGATGATCCAATGGGGTAGGTTGATGGTGAGGTTCTATTTCTCTACTAGATACAAACTGAACCATATCTTCTTGGGTGGCATGGTAAATCTATATTGGGTGGGAAAAGCAAAGTGTTGCATGCACATCCAAAGGTGTACTGCAATATTGGGTGTCATGGCCACCATGTCCTTAAGCTTGGTGAGGTTCCTATTTTTCATATTATCAGGCACCAAGACCTCCTTTTCTATGGGGATGTGCAATCTTTGCATATCCAAAGCCTCGCACACTAGGTTATTGGTTAACTTGAACCTCTTCAGCTCATTCCCCCGTGTTAGAGATGGGAGCACAAATGTGATCGAACCTTGGGGGTGCTTGGTTCGAGTCAAGGTGTTGATAAGATAGTAGCATCTCATGAAGTCACGCTTTGGGAGCTGAGCACTAAAGTATTCTTCCAGTCTTGCTTTCTATCATATAGGGTGCTTCTACGTTTTGTAACTTTTCAAATTCCCTCGTAAAGAAATGTTATTTGCCTTGTTTTCCATTGAATTTCAACTCTGACTCCTGGAGGTATGATCCTTCTCCCAAAGAATCTACAACTTCACTAAACCAATGGGAAGCTTTGCCGACAGGCATGGCATGGCCACTTGGGGGGTCCTATATAGGTATAATCTGAATAGCCTATAATTCCTCTCGTCTTTTAGTTGTTTCTGGCATGATTGGTAAGCTCTCTAGATCAACCACCTGCTAATTGGTCCTTGCTTGAGAGCTAGTTCCTATTACATCAGACATGATATTGCTTGAAATATGTGATGCTATTTGCTAGAAGAAGACAATCATATTAACATTGCATCAAAAACATGATAATAGTGTGTTCCTTCTACAATACCAACATGCTACCGATGTGGTTGGGGAGTTAGTAAGTGAGATGTTTCGCGTGACTGTGAGTGTTGGTTAGTAGGTTAGTGGTTTGTCCCTAGATGCATACTTTGGATGTGCAATGTACACGGAATGCATCTATTCTAGTGTGAACAGATTTACAAACTTGGGTTGGATGGTTTGATACAAGGTTTTATTCCCCAAACTTTTTATATGTGATTACAACTTTCGAGTGTGGTGACCTTTACATGTTTTTGGCATGTATCTTCTTGGATTTGGGACTTTTTGGGTACCCATTTCTAGATAGTTTTAGGTGTGATTTCATGTGTGGAGGTGTTGATTATAGATATGTGCCTTGAAGAGTATGATGTGAGTGAGTGTGAGTGTCGATTTAGGTTTGTGCACTTACGTGAAATTACTTGAGTGTGTAAGCAGGTCTTGGGCACCCAAATTTGTCTAGTATTGGGGTTGGCCTTCATTGACCACTTTGGGACCCAAATGGAAAATGTTCGTTTTGGAAGAATTATGGAACACTCTTTCATTGTAGTCGCCCGAGCAGTTGGTTTGGTGCATCGTTGGGAATCTAACACCAGAGCAGAGGGTTGTTCACCCTTGCATATCCAAATCTCCTTCACCAGTTGAGTCTTCTTGCCTTGTTCTTTCCATTGACTATGAGTAGGAAGTGGATTCCAGGATCACTCACCAATTCTATAGGCAAACCATATCTTGTAAATACATTCTCAAATAGGAACTTGTAAACCATTGACTATTCAGGAAGTGGGTTCCAGGATCACTCACCAATTCTATAGGCAAACCATATCTTGTAAATACATTCTCAAATAGGAACTTGGTTGTGGCTTGCTCATCATTCTTTCTTGTTGCCTTCACTTCCACCCATTTAGTCAGATAATCAGTGGCCACAATGAACTTTAGTACTGGTCCTACTATATCATTTTTGCAGATTATAATGCAGAAATATAGAGAGTCACGGGGAAGATCCCCACCTTTGCGAGTGAGTTTCAACTCGAGGACCTACCACTAGAGGCACAAAAAGGCAAGATCTATCAATCGACATGGCGGCAAAAGCTCGTAGAGACTTACCCTAAAATGCTGCATACATGGAACCATGCACCTCTACATCTCATTTACAATCCATGCTATGGTCTAGTTTCACGACATAGATCATGGAAAGCATTCAATATTAAAGTACAGAATAATGCCCAATGTAAAGAATGGCTTAATTATCCATACATTGCGCCATCACAGGGACCACCCTCCATTGCTTACATGATGGCCACAATCCACCAGTAGCTCCCTTGCCTGAAGCCAATGCCAGATGTCATGGTGCAAACGATGCTGAAAATTTTGGATATGATGCAAATTGTGCTCAAAACATTTTGAGATATAGAAGCACCACAAGTCGCTCTACCAGGCTTCACCAATGGCAACTACAACCTAGTGTATGACATGAGCACCATCGCAAGCATTAGAGTCACCTATGCTTGGCGTGCACATATAAAATACATCCTTGCATGTTACAAATAGACATTTGAAGACATGTTTAGAATAAGATTCTAGGAATATCACTTGGAGGTGTTCGCACCAAGGCCAACACACGTGCTTCACTTATTTGCATGTGAGCAAGCTATGTATTTTGAACTTTACATGATCTCTCAGCCCGATATCCCTAGTTCCATCAATTGGGATGCCTTGCAAGCAGATTTGGCAAGAGGGTTAAGGGTTAGCAAACACGAGCTGGCCACTAATGTCATTCATTATTATATCGACCACCCTACAGAACAGAGGTCCATCAGGAGTGACAGACACAAGAGAGGGGGGAGTGTTGGTGTACAAGCAATGAGGAGATGGAGCATTCAAGTACAATCTGGCATATAAGAGACCCGATCATTTTTTTTCATAATTTATTTTCAATCAAAGTGATTTTTATCACTACACAAATATTGTAAATACCATTTCGATAGATTAGAATTGATTTTGTTCAAGCCGAGGAGTCCTTGAGCTTGCGGAGTATTAGAAGTACTTGCATATCAATTTTCATAATTTTCTCCCGTTTGAGCCCTCAAATAAGCCCTGGAACCTAATTTTTAACTAGGGGGACACTAGGTCTTGACAAGGCCAAAACCTAGTCAAAAACTATAAAAAGAGCTAGAGAGCTCATTTTTGAGGTCATCTTGTTAGATTTTTGAGCTATTGTAAGGGACTTTTTGATTAATACAAAGAACTCCATTGTTCCTCTCTTTGATCTTGCCTTGTGTATGTGTGTGTGTGTATGTGTGTGCATGCTTGTGTGCTTCTCATTCACGCACTTGTGCCATCACTTGCTCATAGTCATCATACTAGTCCTCACACTCCACCGATTGACAATTATGAGGTGGATCCCCTCACATTGGTACTTGCCATTGTGCTAGAGTGACACTCTCCTCAATCATGTTGGCATGCTATTCTCTTGTTTAAAAATCTCTCTACCTTGTCATCCATGGTTACTGCATTCTACGTGTGATTCTGCTTACTTTGCATTTGTTGCCCATGCTTGCTATCTATGTTGTGCTTATCTATGGAGACTTTAGCAACCATTGAACCCTTGTTAATAGTCTTCTCGAACAAGATGAATCCTTTCCTGAATCCCTGCCATCTTGGCCACTTTTGCCTCATGTAATGGGATGCCGTTGTGGCACACCCCATTGTTGAAAGCATAATTTGTGCCATCTGAGTAGAGCATGCATCTGTTGCATCTTGGACAGTCTTGCCCAACGAAAAGGAGCTCTACATGACCCTAGGTGGGCCAACATTTTTTCCTACCCACTAATGGTTTGGCATTCATACCCTCCATTTCTTGTGCTTCAATAGAACTGTTGTTTCCTTGACACAATTCAAATGAATATTCCATCAACTGTCAATCAGAACCAGCGTGATCCATTCTTCACTTTCTTTTTATTGCCATGAAACTCTAGCATCACCCCTATGGTATCTCCCACCAGTTTTATTCTGTACTTGCCCATGTCATTCATGGCCCGATCAACTAGTCGGTCATCCTTTTTAATCGCATTCATAAGGGTCAAAACATAGTTTGACGGTTAGATCTTGGCCACCACCCAAAAGCTCGCCTTCCCTACTTGCTACATATCCTATACCTAGGAAAATTCCCAATCCCCATGTGTGTATTGTTGATTCCCTAAAGATTCTTTAGGACACTTGTAGTCTGTTGCACAAGTTCATAGTCTTAAGCATGCTCCTATAGGTGAAACTTTATCTCATTGATGGTGGCATCCTGGAACATTATTTCTTTATCCAATTCCTGTATCTGAAGAAGATGCCAAGAATTTGCTTCCTACAAATTGGATACTTTCTTCTTGTTGGTGCATTTTACCCAAGCCTACATGCTTGATATGATTTGATTTATGTTCTTTTGTAGTCATATGTGTAGACATATGAACACCTCTTGTAAAAGATTATAATTTATCTCTTGTAATTGTGAAAGAAAGAATGGCTTAATTCATCCATGATGTAAAAAGGAAATTCGTGGCTCTAACTACCTAAAACCACAAATCCATCAGCTGAGAGAATATCTCCTAATTTTCAACATCACTTTTAGGTGAAGTTATTTGAATTCAATTTCAAAAATACCTCCAAAAGTAGCTATGAAAAGAGCAAGGAATTCGCCATTAGAGAGCTTGATTCATGCCCACTTCATGTTCATTTGTAGAGATTGAAGAGCGTTCTCCATAGCTCTATCATTCTACTCCCATTATGCAAGTATTCATTGCCAATGTGGTTGTAATTATATGTGAATCTATACATTCATCATTTACTTCTCCTTATCTGAAGAGAAAATCTCACCATACATTCTGTCAAAAATCCAATGAGCCCAACTCACATTCCCTCCCATCTCGAACATTTGGGCACAACAAGTTTTTTAAAAATAGGTAACTTAAACACTTCTGCAACTACCTTGGGTGAGAACTTTACCTGTTGCGACAATTGACATTTGATTTTATTGATAATCTCCAGTTGGCTCTTAGCATAATAATCAAGTCGCCAACTTTCCCATGGTAGTGACACAAAATCAAGCAAAGATATGCATTGTAGCCAGATAACATTAAGTGGAGCACTTACATCAATCTCAACCTTGAAATCAGTAAATGGATCCATGAGTGATTGCATTATTTTACTAGTCAATGTAGGTGTTTGGGTTTCATCGTCCTCATCCTACAATTGACTATCACTATCCTCTATTGAAGACTCATCCTTACATGCCATAACTTCCTTTCTCCATGCTCTGACCCTCATCTTTGTAGTGTCGATGGTCTGGAATATAGAAACTAGAGGAAGTGTCTTGCTTTTGGGCATGTCGAGGCATGCTTCAAACATGAAACAAAAGCCACTAGTGGACACACAAGTGTCATAGCAACCAGCATAGTCTGAGTCAGAAAAAGCATGCAAATCTGGCGATAGTGATCCCCCTTGGGATAAAACAACCCAAGTAGCCGAGTACCACTCAAGTAGTCAAAGATGCGCTTAACCACCTGCCAATGCTTGACACTTGGGCAATGCATAAACCTGCGCATCTATGAGACAGCAAACTGAATATTTGGCCGAGTAATGCATAAGTAAATAAGCATACAAGAGCCTGCTGATAGAGAACATCATCAAATGCATCTCCAGCATCCTCAAGACTGAATCATAAATTTGTCTCCATAGGAGTGGCAATAGGCTTACAGTCTTCAAGGCCGAAACGTTGCAATAATGTGTCAATATATTTTGTTTCACACAAAGCCATTCCACCATCAACGTGCATAAATTGAATGCCCAAATAGGGATGCAAATGCCCCAAATCAGACATCTCAAATGAGGCATGTAAATCAGCCTTAAAATCAGCAATCTGGCTCTCATGAGGACCAATGAGCAACATGTAATCAACATAAACCACAATGATGAGAATTACATCATTAGCATACTTAACATATAAGCTTCTTTTAGTTGGACTGTTCTCAAAACCATGTGCAATCAAATAGGCATGTATTTTTTCATACCAAGCACGTGGTGCTTGCTTTAAACAAAGCCATGAGGTTGAAAAACATACACTTCTTCATGCAAGTCACCATTCAGAAATGCTTTTTGGATATCCAACTGATGTACATTCCAACCATGATGAGCTGCAAGTGCACAGATGGTAGGAACAGTGGTCATTCGACAAGTAGGTGCAAAGGTCTCATCAAAATCAATGCCTCTTTCCTGCGCATAACCCTTTGCAACAAGCCTAGCCTTATGCCTGTCAACTGTACCATCAGGCTTACACTTCAGCTTGTATACCCACTTAGTCCCAATGGCCTTCTTGCTAGGGGGTAAGTCACATAAAGGCCAAGTACCATTCTTCATTATAGCATCATATTCATATTACATAGCAGCCATCCAATTTTCTGAATTTTGTGCTTCATCAAACGAAACAGGCTCATTCTCATCACATAGTCTAGATGCATAGCATAGAAATCTGATGCAAAAGAGGCACTATGAGAGCCTGAACGAGTACGATATGACAAAGGTGCATCTAATTTGCTATCATGCAAAGTCTACACCAGCCATTTTGGCATAGTTTTTGCCTCCTCAATATCAGCTCTCTCATCAACAAGTGCATCATATAAATCTGCATCAGAAATGGAATGATCTGCATCATCACATGAAACCTGCAAAAGGTTGAGAAGTTCCCTCATTGGGATGAGCACTAGACTGTCCACCTATAAAAAGAGGCACCAAAGTATCATACATGTCTTTGGAGCTAACAAATGTCTCCTTAGTACATGAAAGCAATGGTTGAATAACATCTTCCACAAAAACAACATCATGGCTTACCAGAATGCGTTTAGTCTATGGATGATACAGACGACAGCCTTTACTTTTAGAACTGTACCCAACAAAAATACATTTTACTGCTTTATCATCCAATTTTCTACGATATTGTTCACGCACTAATGCATATGCCAAACAACCAAAAACACGCAGATGAGCAATAGATGGCTTTCGATCATGCCAAGACTCATATGGAGTGATAGACTACAGCGCTTTAGTGGGACACCTGTTAAGTACATATATTGCATACATGACAACCTCAAGCCAAAAACTATGTGGTAAAGCGTGACTCTTGACCATACACCTCGCCATCTCCATGAGTGACTTGTTCTTTCGTTCAGCAGCTCCATTCTGTTGAGGTGTATACGACACTATACACTGGTGTTTTATCCCATGTTCAGCGAGAAATGCATAAAATCAGAGGACATATATTCCCCCACTCGATCTGAACGGAGGGTGCCCATTTTACATGCTGACAGATTTTCAGCCAAAACCAAAAACTATTTGAAGCACATGAACACTTCAGAGTTTGCCTTCAATGGATATACCCATGCATGCCTGGAAAAATCATCAATGAAAGTCACGAAGTAAAGATAATTTCCAAAAGAAGGTGTCTGCATAGGATCACAGACATCACTATGTACAAGCTGCAATTTTTTAGTAGCCCGAACTGAACCATCTTTTGGAAATGAGGAACAGTGCATTTTGCCCAAAATACAGCCATCACAAACATGCTTTCCAGGTGCCTCAAGTTTGGGCAAAGAGGACACCATTTCAGATTTCTGCAGGCATAACAAACTAGCAAAATTCAGATGACCAAAGCATGCATGCCAAAGCTTTGCATCTGACATAGCCTAAGAACATGTACTGCACACGCCGAATCATTCACAGATCTTTCATAGTTGATGAGCTTATATAGCCCACGACATAAAATGCCAGATGCAATAATCACATCGCCATTTGACAAAACATGAACTGTACACTTGTCATGAATAAATTTCACAACCAAGCCAATCTTGACTAATGCAGAAACTTATAATAGGTTCTTCTTGATCCCTGACACAAATAAAGCATTTGACAAAGTGAAAGAACTACCATCAGCAGTAGTCAAAATGATCTTACCAACTCCCATAACAGGATAAGATGAGTTGTTGCCGCATTTAACAGTATTCCCTGTAGGGGCAGGCTCAAGTGAAGAGAAGAAACTACGCTGCGAGGTAATATGTTTGGTCGCTCCACTGTCAAAGTACCAAACATCTGAGTCTACTGTAGACATGCACTGCTCATGAGAAGATGGGTCAAAATTGCAAACAGTTGTAAACGCCCATTCTTCTTCCTGCACAAGATTAGCAGACTCTGTTTTTGGTGTAGAGGCCTCTACAACAACCATTCCAGCCTCTTTTTTCTTTGTCTCTTTAGCAGCCAAATTTGAATATTTCTTTAAGATATGATCATTTCCTTTTCAGTACTTGCAAAACAATTTTTGCCTTTCGGATTTCTTTTCATCTTTGTCTTCCCTCTTCAATTGTGCAGAATTAGCAGATTTTTGCTTACAAATTGAAGAGATCCATTTTCCTTTGCCCTTCTAACTAGCCAGGAAAGCTTGATTTGCAACATGCATAATGGACCTATTCTCCCTGGACTGATCCTCCTACAACAGAATAGAGACTAACTCCTCAGATGACAAGGCATTTGGATTGCCTTTCATCATCAACCGAAGAATAGAAGCAAAACTCTGATATGAATCAGGAAGACCATTCAAAACAGTCTACACAAGTGAGCTATCTGGTATAACCTCATCCGTAGAAATCAACTGTTCCTTCAAGTCTTTGATCTTTGTTAGAAAATTGTCCATGGAATCACCTTCATTCATGTGCTCACTCTCCAAATGTTTTCGGAGGTAAGCAACACGAGCCTCATTCCTAGCTTGGTACAATGTGGTAAGAGTATCCCAAGCATCCTTAGCTGTTCTGCAAGAGCGTATGTGAGGAATAATGGCATGTTTGACAAACAAAGCTATCAATGCATGTGTCTGGGAATCTCTTCCATCCCAAAAAAATTGCTCTGCAGTAGGTGTAGCAGAAAGTGCAGTACAAATAGGAATATGCAGAATATCATCATCTTCGACACCTTCTGCATCAGCTTCAGTACCTACAGTTGTAACAGTTGCAAGTGTGATAGGACGTTTTTCAACACTCTGCACAATGTTCCACAGTCCTTTTGCAACCAATACATGTTGCATCATATAAGCCCATAACAGGTAGTTGGTACCATCCAACTTATCCTCAACAACCAACATACAGAATACATCAATGCTTTCAGACATGGCCAATGACTAAAATACCTTGATGTAGAAAATTGACTGTATCTCAAAAAATTGAACAGAACTGCCCAGACGAATTTTGCTAGACCTGTAGCAAAATTTGAGTCGCTTATACTGCCGAACCAAAATTGGTATATACCTTTGGCACAAAAAGACAAAATAGCTTGCACAAGCACTATGATAGTCGTTCGGAGGCTGAAATGAGCTCAAATCACGATTTTTGCACCACATAGAGAAGTTATTTTGATCTCGAAAACATGCTGACTATGCTCACCAAAATTCATGAGATTCTGAGATTGCAACCGGAGGAGTATCAACGATGCCCTAGATGAAGCGGCGACCTGCTTTGATACCAATTGTTGGAGTTAGACGTCTGTGGAAGCACACGAACAACACAAGGAAGAAGAAGAAGCTTGGAGCACACCACACAATATTGAATGTATTACTAGAGAATGTACAAAGATACGTAGCCCATTAGGGCAATAGGCATATATACAAGCTGGGGGAAAAAAACCTCCTAAAGAGGGAAAAAATGCCCCGACGGTCCTAGTGTGTTCACACACATCACTACCTAAATATATCACTACCTAAATATATCAACATCTCTCTCTTGTGGGGTGCATGGACAACCACATTTTTAGACTCACAGTCAAGGGAGGGCACCTTCTTCTGGCTATCCGTCAGCTGGGGTGAGGCTACCTCCTTGGAGGGCAGTCCTATGGGACCCTCCTAGCTACTCTTTGAAGCAGGCTTTGGGTGGGAACAATTGAATGTCGCCTTCACGCAGGATCTCAAGTGAATGACACCTTTGGATGCTTGACTAATGTTTTATAGAGATCTCTAAGGATCTCAAGTGAGTGAAACCTTCAGATGCTTGACTGATTTTTTGTAGAGATGTCTACTCCCACATGCACGTCTAAAGAAGAGCTTCACATATAAATTTCCGTGTAAGACACACACATAGTGATGGCATAAAAATTCAAAAAATGATGTCAAAGACACAAGCTTCATAGCCTCAAGGTGATATGTCCTACACAGAAATCAAGAAGTACAAGTACTTATAATTGAAAAAACCAAGGTATGATAACCATTGTTGTAAAGCTTCCATGCTTAATTATAATATCCACCAAGAGAGTGAGTGAGTATCTATCCACCCATCCAAATCCACCTATGTATATATCAAATGTCCAAGGAGTGCATGCCATAAGATTCTTCCATGTGTCCTTCCAAGTGTGCTTCATGTGGACACTTTCCAAGGCTAATCAGATGGCTTCTATTTCAATTGAAGCCTTCCCTTGACATATGATTCAAGGTGGCACTTGGGAGAAGCTTTTCCCAAGTCTAAGGTTTTCATAATTATTCCTAAGGGTAAGAACCCTTCAATTGAGACTTCAATTCAATAAATTACCAAGAACTTGGGTGCCAAGTTCAAGGGTCTAACCCGTTTAAATAAACCAAGGGTTTCCAAGGATAAATATCATTATCCAAGGGTCTAAGCCAAGGGTTACACAAGAGCATCCTTTGTCATTCACCCTCAAAATCAATTTAAAATTCATCTTTCTATCTTTCATTCTCAAAGTCAAAAGTCATGTTTTTTCACTCTTAAAAAATCTTGATGATTAGAAAGATTTTTTGCAATAATTCTCATGGGTTTCTTGAACCTGAGCTCACTTCTTACTCAATCACTGACCATAAAGTCACCTTTATGCCTCTCTTTTGTAAAAGTCACCGTTTGCCTTAATCAATGAATTCCAATAATTTTGTACAAAAAAATTGCATTACTTACATTAACATGATAATGATCCTCAATAAATTCTTCTCATTCGAAGAGCATGCCCACTAAAGTTTTTGGTCATAAAGAAATGCAAAAATTTGTGTTTTTTGATTTTAAAAACTTCTACTTTTTGTACAAATTTTTGTTCAAGCCTTGTGTCAAAGGGTTCAAACATTTAACATATCTCCATGATAGCCTACTCATCTAGTAATTAACTTTATTGGCTCATTCATCAAATTCAATCATTATCACAACGTTATCAACCATTTTTGCACTTATCAAAAAATTAAGAGATACTTTTTTTCGTTTTCTAAGATTAAAAAACAAAACTTTTATTAAATTTAAAATATATGGTGTATGTGGTTAATTACATTGATATAGTTCTTCTATTTCACAAATCTCACCAAAACATAAAAAAAATATGGTTCTTACTTTGTTTGAGATTTAACTCAAACACACTTAGGTACTTGGACATCCAATGTACTCCTTACCTTTCATGAAAGAGTTAAGGAATATCTTTTGCTTAGAAGTATCATATTGATGATACCTTTCTTTGGAGTTTTCATCCTCGAAAACTACAAGAAATTGATGTTCATTTAATTTCCTATCCAAATGGGAGGTTCATTTATGCTAAATCCTTGATTGGAAAAACTCTCAAATATCCTTGAGCTTAGGATTCCATTATCCTTAAGTTCAGTGTCCCATACCACTGAACCCACTTAAAAGATATTGTAAACCTAGATGTCTCATACCATCCGATTTACAATTTCACCTTAGTGTAGACAACTTTAGCTCTTACGCAGGGATTAAACTCCATTCATTTTAGTCTTATCAAATATAATCAAAATCTTTGTAATTTATGTTCTTATAGAGTCTTGATTTGTTCTTGAAAAGATTTTGAAAATTGAGCTTTCATTGAACTATTTCCTTGATCAGATGCAATCAAAGTTACCTTTGTTTATGTCATTTGATAATAGAGCTAGTATTCTCATACTAGATATTATCTATTGACATAAGTAGGTAGGATATAGTAAATCATAAGCTTTGATAAATGGTTACCTTTTTAACCACCTTGATAAATTGTTTCTTACTTATAGAGCACATTTTGGAGTAGAGGTCTTAAAAGTTTCTTTTAACCCTTTAATCTTCCACTTCTCTAGATATGCTTAATGAGTTACAACTTTTCACTCTTGAAGAAATTTTCTCAAAGCTCCAAATAGATCCTACCTCTTGTCAATGAAGGAAGAAACTTATTGGGGAAGAAATGAACGCTTAAAAGGGTAAAATGGTTCAACCATTTTTTCCCTAATATGTCATTTTATGACATTCTCTTTCCCCTTTTAGTGTGATCATTTTCCTCAATGATCAGATGTTGAAGTTCTTATGAACTTCTTAACATCGTTCACAATTAAAAATTACCCCATGTGTGTAGGGTCTCATATAGACTTCTCATTTCTCTTTTGGATGTCCAATTTCTCATTACCACTACTTATGGTTAACATTGCTTAGATTGTAACCTAGTTCCTTGGCCTTGTTGATCAGGCATGCCATGGGTATTATGGAACTTCAAGGTCCATAAGTAGGACTCGAAGCTTAAGTTTTTCTATCTGTAATAAATTTTGTTGGCTTTTGGATCAAACCAACATATAAAACGCATAGAAGTTAATGGTTATTGAGTCACTAAATCTCAACATACCATTAAAATTTTATGCTTTTGGCTTCATATGAAGAAGTCATTTTCCTATCTTAAACTTCAAACTTACTGAACTTAATTACTCTCATGTCCCATCAACCCATGCATATGTGATTCGATATATTGTGTATGCCAATAACCGATACATCTTTGCTTGAAGATGCTTAGCATGCATAAGATCCAAGTACTGAACCCCTCTTTAAAGCATGCATGGAATTCATCCTTGGAATTCCATTATACACATGAGTTCACATTCCAAATATGCTCATGATTTCCATTCATGCTCATGCCATGCTATGCTGGACTTTTTATGTTTGCTCTTTATCCCTATTGATATAGTGAGCCCATTTAAATTGAAAACCTTTTCCTATTCATCTATGCCTTAAATGCACTTAGATGAATAAATTTATGCACTTCTCTATGTGCATGTGAATCTCACCTATGCCTTTAATATGCATTCTTAAATGCATTACTTTAGCATGGCAAAATGAAGCAAACAAAAATGAACAAAATTGGAAGTAGTACTTATCTGTCTTATTGCTTCGTTCATCCATTGATCCCTTGCATAAGCAAGCTTGCCCGTTTGGATATTTCAAATTTGACTATGCAAGGTTTGGCCATTGCACCTTTAAACTACTTTTCTGGGCCCAAACATGCATCTATACTTAAAAATTTTAGAGATGCCTAAATGCATACGTTCATCTCATATCTTATATAAAATGAGTCTAGTGCCTATTTAATATATGCCATTTATTCCAAACAAGCTCCATCCTTTACATTCTATGCTTTTACATATAATTTTTTTGTAGGCTTTTGCTAGAATATCTTATAAGATAAACGTTTTAAGCTCATTCCCTAAACACCATAATCATATATAAATTGGGCTCTATGCATATTGAATGTATGCCAATGCTTAATGGATAGTTTTCCTAAATCCATGATCTTAAAAAAAGTTCGATATGTACTATGATACATGCATTCTTTTTATGTCATGATTTATCATGAACTCAAAGAAAATTGAAAATACTTAGCTTTGAAGGTTTTCCGTTGTGGAAATTGAAATTGATGAAGCCACACATGTTGTCTTCAAGTTCCACTCTTCCTCTTACTATTCATTTCGTCCTCTTCATCCTCCATAATGCCCTTGAACATGCATGGACATCCATCAAATGCTTACGTAATGCTTGTTCTACTTGCAAAGAGGTAGAGTTTTAAGGCAGAGAGAATGAGGAACAAATCCTCTGACTCCCTTGGTGCCTACGTAGAAGCTCCCTATGGTGCTATTACATGTAGGGATGGAGGCTAAAATGATCCTTGAAGCGGACGATGGCTAAAGGGGGGGAATAATCCCACATATCTAGTGAAACTCGCCATGAGATGTTGGAATTTGGGGCCCCATGATTGTTCCAATACTAAAACATTTTGAGCATACACAAATTAATTAACAAGATGATAAGTGAGAGATAGAAAGAAAGAGATCTTGAGACAAGGATAGGGAACATAAGCTAGATTCTTACTCACTAAAAAATAGATGTCCAAATTACAACATGGGAGTACTACTCAACCATATGATGTGGTGCACTCACTAATGGAAGAATAGCCAAGGAGATGATGATACAAAATTCAGATTATGCTGTTATAATCTGAGTGTGTGTGAAGTGTATGAGCAACGAAGCGAACCTAATTCTCACAAAATAGTGCAACAAATCTGAAAATCAGCAAACTCTAATTCTAAAATTAGGGTACAAAAACCCTTAAAACAGAATATAAGGCTAACTTACGAAAGATAGCTGCCACCACCTTGTAGAAGACCTCTTGCTCTAAGGGAGTAGCCTCTCCTTCACCAAAACTGCACCTCTAAAGCTTCAGAACTCCAAGAGCTGGCTTGTGTTATATCCAAGAGTGTTGCACACACTTTATATAGGTTTGGTACCCCAAAATAAAGTAAGCGACCAATTTTAACAAAAATTTGCTTTTTAGCCTCAAAAAATAGCGATCGCAATTTTTTCATGCTTTTTGCTTAAAATTAGCAATGACTTTTAAATTGGCTTTATTTTAAAACTAGATCGCTAAAGTTTCTTGCTTTTCGACCAAAATAACTTATGAACTAGCTTTTTTAAAGTTTGGACTTCACAATCTGCTTTTCCTTCATTTTGGGCTGAATTAGGGTTTGGATTATCTCCTTGTTCTGACCTCTGATGAAGAAATGAAGCATTCCACTAGATAGTTCTCACAAAACTCTATCTATCTAGCCTAAAAAAGTTTTATCCAAACTGTACAAAAAATGTTAAGTCCAAAATGTAGAATTGCTGGAATGTGGACCATATGTACATTGGTTTCCAACAATCCCTCCTTCAATGTCATATTGGTACAAGCTTCAGTAACCTGCAAATCTTCTTATGACTATCTCTAGTCAATGCTTTGGTAAAAATATCTGCAACATTCTCACTAGAAGAAACATAAACCAGCTCAATGTGCTTCTTAGCTATCTGCTCTCGAATATAGTGGTAATGTACCTCTATATACTTTGTCCTTGCATGATGTACTGGATTCTTTGCTATAGCTATAGCACTCTGGCTATCTGAAAATATTTGAATGGGTTCATGTACTCTCACATCAAGATAACTGAAAATCTTTTGCAACCAAACTGACTCTAGGGTAGCTGTAAATGCTACACGTTATTCAACTTCACATGATGAAGTGGCAATGGTGGGTTGTCTTTTTGAAAGCCATGAGATAAGACAATCTCCAAGATAAAAACAAAATCCACTAGTACTTCCTCTTGTGTCTCTATCACCTGCCCAATCAGAATCTAAAAATCCTTTTAGTAACAAATGTATAGATTTCAAAAATACCATAGCATAATTTGAAGTTCCCTTCAAATATCAAAAGATCTGCTTTATTGATTTCCAATGTAACATTGTCAGATTCTGCATGAACCTTGATACTTGAGAAACTGCAAATTGTATATCAAGACGTGTATTACAAAGATATATCAAGCATCCAACTGCTTGACTATATAAAGTAGCATCAAATGACTCTGCATCTGCTAGATGCGTTCTGATCCATAGGTGTTTGCATAGGTTTAGAATCAAATAACCTTTCCAAAAGTTTCTCAATGTACTTCTGCTGTGTCATATAAATACACTCATCCTTGAATAGAAACTAAATCCCAAGATAATAATGCAAGATTCCCAAATCATTCACATCAAATGTTTGCTTTAATTGTTCTTTGAACATCTGCAAATCTTCATCTCTAGGACCTATGACTATAATATCATCCACATAAATGATTGCTATAATCATCATACCTAGTTCAACTTTGACATAAAGAGTAGGAGCTACATCTAAGTTATGGACACCAATGGATAAAAGATATGTATGTATTTTTTCATACCATGCTCTAGGTGCATGTTTTAAACTATACAAAGCTTTTATAAGCTTACATACCAAATGTTCTTTACCTGCCTCTTCAAAACCTTCTGGCTGTTGAATATACACATCCTCATGTAAATCACCATTTAGAAAAGCAGTCTTAATGTCAAGTTGATATATATGCCAACCAAAACGTGCTGCTAAAGCAAGTATTGACCTAATAACAATCATCCTAGATGTAGGAGCGAATGTCTCATCATAATCCATACCTTTTTGTTGTGCATATCCTTTGACAACCAATCTTGCTTTGTACCTGTCAATAGTACCATATGCTTTCCTTTTAATTTTGAAGATCCATTTTACACCTATAGCTTTCTTTCCTTCTGGTAACTCACATAGCTACCAAGTTTGATTCTTATGAATAGAATCAATCTCTTCTTGCATAGCTTTTCTCCAAATAGGAATGTTAAGTGCATCTCTAACACATGCAGGTTCATCTTCAACTATCGTTAGTGCCAAAATATCATGAATCTCAAAGTCTTTAGCAAAACTTACATGATCTTTTTGTTGTTGTTGTCTAGTCTGACTCCTTGTTCTTCCTGTAAAAGTCTTTATACCATTATCTTTCCATGTATGATATAACCATGTAGGTGTATCCTTAAATAGTGGTGAAACTCTTTCTGACCCTTCAGCTTCCACAGGTTCTGGAACTTGTCCTTCCAAGGTGCTAGGACTTTCTGGAACTCTAACTTCTTCCATTTCTAGAACCAAAGTCTCATGTGGAACTGAATCTGTAGAGGGTTGTGAAATTCCTCTTTCTTCAACTCTTTCTTGAATCCTAGGAATTTTAACTCCATCCTCATATGGCTGAACATGTAAATCCAAATTCCTTCTAAAAAATCCATAGTCATTTTCACTAATGAACTCTAGAATTTTTGCTTCTTTATCATAAACCTTATTTTCAGCAATATAAGCATTATGTGAAATAATAACTTCACCTATCTCTAGAACATAAAAGCTGTATCTCTTACTCTCAACACGATATCCAATAAAAATAGCTTTCTTTGCCTTTACATCTAGTTTGCCTCGGTCCTTTTTCTCAACATGTACATAAGAAAGTGATCCAAGCACTCTGAAGTAACTCACATTAGGTTTTCTACCATAATAAGCTTCATAAGGTGTGATTACCTTTAAAGTTTTTGTAGATGACCTATTCAAAATGTGATTAGTTGCATGTACTACATCAAACCAGAATTTTGGTGAAAGCTTCTTGGACGCCATCATGCTTTGCATCATCTCAACAAGTACTCTATTCTTTCTTTTTGCAACACCATTCTGTTGAGGAGTATAAGCAAAGGTGTCGAGTAATACCTTTCTCATCAAGGAATGTCTGGAACTCGTTTGACAAGTATTCTCCACCTCTATCACTTCTGAGAATCTGGATAGTTTCTTGATTTTCATTTTCAACAATAGCTACAAATTTCTTGAACATAGGAAAGACTTCTGACTTCAACTTAAGACTATAGATCCATGGGTATCTTGTAAAATCATCAAAAAATAGAACAAAATACCGGAAACCCTGAATAGAGTCCGCTCTCATAGGCCCATTCACATCTAAATGAATAACTACAATTTCCTGGTAGTTGTAATATGACCATGTTTCTTGAAAGGTAGTTTATGCATCTTACCTTCAAAACATCCTTCACATATATCTGAATCATCTAGTAGCTTGAATGAGGGTAAACTCTCAACCATACCTCTCTCTTTGTTACTTTTGAGAGCTCCAAAACTAATATGTCCAAATCTTTCATGCCATAGCTTCATATCTTACATCGGTGATGAAGATTTTACTCCATATGCCTGACTGATTTTTGACAAAACAATTATCCCTTCTCTATGCTCACCTTGTAAAATACACTTGTCATCTTTGTGTGATAAGATCTTACAAAGATCTCTCTCAAATAAAACTTTAAAACCATCACATAAAAATGCAGATATAGATAGCAAATTCTTCTTCATTTTACGTACATATAGAACATCTGAAATCTGAAAATTACCACCTTCTCTTGACTTTAGGGTTACTGTACCTATTCCCACAACATCCAAATCATTGCCATCTGCAATTATAACTCTTCTACCTGTAGAATAGGAAAGGGAAGAAAACACATCTCTGCAACCTGTCATATGCTTTGTAGCACTTGAGTCAAATATCCAAGGACTTGCTGAAAGAACTTGTAAAGCTTCCTGATCAAAAGCTACTTCCTCAATGGTGATACAAGCATAAGAATCACCTTGAGATTTCCCTTTTTTATCATCTTCTGCAACATTACCTAATGCCTTTTTCTTTTCTACTACAATCCTTATATAACATGCTGCTTTTAAATGTCCATGTTTCTTGCAATAATAACATATTACTTCTTTCTTCTTAGAAGACTTTTCTTTAGATGTAGTAGAAACAAAATCTGAAGTAGAAGGTGAAAGGGACTTACTTTCCTTCATGGATTGCTTTTCCTTCCTCTCCTTCTTCTTCTTTTTACCCTTTGATGAAGATAAAAGTGCTTCTTCATTCTCTTCCATTCCCTTCAACTGATCTTCGTCTTGAAGCAACAAGAACTCTAACTCTTCAAATGTAACATCTCTATCTCTTGTGGTAAGGGTAAGAGTGGTTATGAAAAATCGATATGATATAGGAAGTCAATTAATCAGCGTATTTACCATTTCTTCATCTGATATCTCAACTCCTACATTTAGAAGTTGATCTCTCAAGTCAACGAGTCTCGTAATGTGGGTTTGAATTGACTCACCAGCCTTCATCCTTGCATTTGCTAGTTGTCTCCTTAAGTGAGCTTTCCTAGTAGGATTTTTGCTCTGAAAAAGATTCTCAAGCTTCAACCAAGCTTGTCTAGAACTTCTGCAAGATTTGATCTATGGTAGAATATGCTTTTTGACACTCAGTGCAATGTATGAAAGTGCTAAAGCATCTCTAGCATCCCATCTTGCCTGATCTTCAGTAGGAGGAACTGTAGGAAAGACCTACCTGTGACTCTGGATGTCGAAGTGGTTACCTCTTCTTTAGTTGGTTCTATAATAGTAATTCCAGTACCTCTTGAAGTTGTTGTAGCTCCTTCTTTGCCTTCTCATCTTAGTCTTGTTAAGGATCCATTGACGATACTCCATAAATTCTTTGTCACTAACAAATTCATCATCATGAAACTCCACATGGGATAATTAGAAGATCCATCCAACTTGTCCTAAATCTCAATTCTAATCTCACTCATCTTAACTAAGTGTGTATGTCAATTATCTTCTGATACCAAGTGTTGGAATTTACGGCCCCAAGATCGTTCATATACTAAAACCTTTTGAGCATACACAACTTAATTAACAAGATGATAAGTGAGAGATAGAAAGAAAGAGATCTTGAGACAAGGATAGGGAACGTAAGCTACTCACTAAAAAATAGATGTCCAAATTACAACATGGGAGTACTACTCAACCATATGATGTGGTGCACTCACTAATGGAAGAATAGCCAAGAAGATGATGATACAAAATTCAGATTATGTTGTTATAATCTGAGTGTGTGTGAAGTGTATGAGCAATGAAGTGAACCTGATTCTCACAAAATAGTGCAACAAATCTGAAAATCAGCAAACCCTAATTCTGAAATTAGGGTACAAAAACCTAAAAACTGAATATAAAGCTAACTTACAAAAGATAGCTGGCACCACCTTGTAGAAGACCTCTTGCTCCAAGAGAGTAGCCTCTTCTTCACCAAAACTGCACCTCCAAAGCTTCAGAACTCCAAGAGCTGGCTTGTGTTATATCCAAGAGTGTTGCACACATGGTCTTTATATAGGTTTGGTATCCCAAAATAAAGTAAGCGACCAATTTTAACGAAAATCTGCTTTTTAGCCTCAAAAAATAGCGATCGCAATTTCTTCATGCTTTTTGCTTAAAATTAGCGATGACTTTTAATTTGGCTTTATTTTAAAATGAGATCGCTAAAGTTTCTTGCTTTTGGACCAAAATAACTTATGAACTAGCTTTTTTAAAGTTTGGACTTCACAATTTGCTTTTCCTCCATTTTGGGCTAAATTAGGGTTTGGATTATCTCCTTGTTCTGACCTCTGATGAAGAAATGAAGCATTCCACTACATAGCTCTCACAAAGCTCTATCTATCTAGTCTTGAAAAATTTTACCCAAATTGTACAAAAAATGCTAAGTCCAAAATGTAGAATTGCTGGAATGTGGACCATATGTACATTGACTTCCAACATGACATCCCATAAAATGTAGAGTGCATGGACATTTCATAATCAGGATGAGAGAACTTCTGCTCTCGCACACCCGTGGGAGCCTTGCTCCTCTTTCGCGGAGAATGGGTCGCCATGCTGCTGTTGAGCTACTCTCTTTCAACAGTGTGCACAATGCCTTGCTCTTGTATTCTATGGCCGACTGGGCCTAACCACCCAAGCATTGGGTGTGCACAACCGCCCCTCTAAGTAGAGGGCCACATGAGAACTTCTTTTACTCTAAAAGAAGAACGTTGAAGTTTCAAGATGTTGTATTGGTTAGAAGCTCATGAAGTCCTCTAAAGGATATGCTTCACAGAGTCATCTCTCAGAAACTTCATGCAATGAAGAGGAAAATGACCTAGCTCATGGTACCAATGTTGTGGAATACAACTACTCATAAATCTAACTGCCAAGACCTTCAAAAGGTGAAGAGAGATCACATGTCCACCCATCCAACTCCATCCATATATATACCTCTAGCCCAAGGGGGTGCATGTCCTTGAGATTGGCCAAGTGTCCAACCAAGTGTCCCTCATGTCAACACTTTCCCAAGGGTGATCACATGCCTTCTAATTTCCTAAGGTCTATCACATGCCTTCTAAATCAAATGAGGATTCTTCTCTTATGTGCGCACAAGGTGGCTCCTAGAGAAGCTTCTCCCAAGACTAAGGTTTCCACACCTTAGGATAAATCAAGCCTAAGGTTTTAACCATTCAATTGGGAGCTCATGTGAATAAATACCTCAAGGGTTAAAACCAAGGGTTTCACCCAAAGGTTGAAGGCATGTTCCAAGGGTAATTCAAGGGCTAGACCGAAGCAAACATACATCATATTCTAACCTTTAAAATCCATCTGTTTAACCTTCTAAACCCATGAATTATACAACATAAAAGTATTTCCTTGGCTCCAAGATCCCATTATTGAGATTCCCATGTAAAGTTATGAAGGTAAATATGCTCATGTAATCATGAAAGCTGGAATAAATCATTGCAAGCTCATTTACTTTGGTTGATTTTTGCTTCATTTCATAGATCGTGTTGAGGTCATCAAAATGAATGAAGGGCCTAGGGGCATATTCTCAATTAGCCAAAAGTTATCTATAGATATATTTTCTTTGTCAGTTTCAAATTTTGAGATTCCTTCTCTTGCTAGATTAGACTAGGCCTTATGTGCTCCATTAGTTTTCATGCCCTCAATTAGGTAGGTACTCAGATTTCAGAATCATATGAAAGAAACCAACCATGTTGATGTTGATGGGTTCTCAAATCCAAGCCCCATGGGTCTAAACTACTCTTGTAAGCGACTTTACAAGCTCTCCTAATAGATCTTATTAACACGAGATAAAATTTGTGTTAGTAGATTGGATACAAAGGCCAGCTAACGAGGAGCAATGGGATGAGATAATAATGATAGGGGGTCTCTATTATGAAGAAACTCAAGGATCTTTACTCTATTGTGTGGATCACGAAGAGAAACCATAAATTGATTAAGAAAGCTCATGTAGTTTTGATAGGGCACTAGTCCTCTTGTAGATGCACACTATAAAATCTTACATGAGAAGGAGCATATTGGATCATGATGGTGAAACATGTTCATTAGCATGTTAAGGCTTGTGGAAGATGTGATCTCATTAAGCCAATCAAGCATACTAAATTGTTTCATGTTACAATGGCACCCAATTGGAGTCATCTAACTCTCAAATACTTGCAGCATGAAAAGTATCCTTGAGGAATCACACCACTAGGGAGAACACCCTAGAATAGGAGAATAAAGATACAAGATAATAAGAGGGCCTCTATATAAATTCGATAAGATAAATTCTTAAGTTTGTGCATATAGGATTTATAATATTTACCTAACCTTGAAGTAGCTCATGCAAGAGTAGCCATTGGGCATTCTGCTCTTTCAAGGATGACCAAGATGATATTATTTTCTAGAATTTGGTGGTCAATGATTCACATGCATGCTGAAGAATACACAAAATTATGTGCCATAAGTATATGTATAGGTGTGACTTCATGCCTCCAAGGCTAGTGATAGGAAGTAGAGCTTTTGAGAAACATTTATCTTATTGGACCCATAAACACACTAACAGGAGGCTCACATGCTGAATACATTATAATGTCTATGGATTACTTGAAAAAATGGATGGAGGCCATGGAAACAACACAAAATGATGCACACACCATTGCAAACTTTTGTTTGAATAGAACTTTATTAGGTATGACTTGCCAATTGAAAATGTAAGTGACAAAAGAACCCAGTTCCTTAACGAAGTGATATAAGCATTGCTCATTGAATTCCTTGTCACACACAAGAAGTATGAACCATATCACTCGTAAGCTAATGTCCAAGGAGAAAGTTCAAATAAATTACTATGTATAGTGTAAACTAAGTTAGTGGATAATGGAAGGTTTGATTGGGACAAAAAACTTCATCATGATGTCTAGGCATATAGAGTGGCCTATAAGACTACTTTGGAAACCATGCCATTCAACGTGTTGTATGGACATGACATGATACTTCCAATAGGCTTGCTTGTTCCTACTTTATGATGAACAAAGGAATATGCGTGGAGAATTCATGAGTTTTGTGTACAAGTAGATTAGTTGGAAAAGTTATAGGAAATGATAATTGGGGATGGTGGTGGCAGAAGACTGACCAACACCCAAATCAGCCATAAGGCGTCTGAGCCACACACACTCAAAAATCACTATGAAAGCTGCCCTATACTCAGCCTCACAACTGGAAGTGGCCATAGTAGGTTGCTTCTTGCTCAACCAAGCTATACATGAGCTACCAAGCATGAAGCAAAAGCCACTAGTGGACACACGAGTGTCATAGCAACTAGCCCAGTCTGAGTCAGAAAAAGCATGCAAATCTAGTGGTAGTGATCCCCCCTTGGGATAAAACAACCCAAGTAGCCGAGTACCACTCAAGTAGCGAAAGATGCACTTAACCGTGTGCCAATGCTTGACACCTAGGCAATGCATAAACCTGCTCATATGTGAGATAACAAACTGAATATATGGCCGAGTAATGCATAAGTAAATCAGGCATCCAACAGCCTACTAATAGAGGACAACATCAAATGCATCTCCAACATCATGAAGACTCAATCGTAAACCTGTCTCCATAGGAGTGGCAATAGGCTTACAGTCTTCAAGGCCAAAATGCTACAATAATGTGTCAATATATTTTGTTTGACACAAAGCCATTCCACCATCAACTTGCATAAATTGAATGCCCAAATAGTGGTGCAAATGCCCCGAATCAGACATCTCAAATAACCCATGCAAATCAGCCTTAAAATCAGCTATATGCTTCTCAATAGGACCAATGAGCAGCATGTCATCAATGTAGACAACAATGATCAGAAGCACATCATTAGCACACTTAACATATAAGGTGCTTTTAGTTGGACTGTTCTCAAAACCATGTGCAATCAGATAGGCATGTATCTTCTCATACCAAGCACGTGGTGCTTATATAATGCCTTCTTTAACCTGCACACCTGGTTTTCATGCCCTTTCTGCACAAAGCCATGAGGCTGAAAAACATGCACTTCTTCATGCAAGTCACCATTCAGAAATGCAATTTCAATGTTCAATTGATGTACATTCCAACCATGATGGCTGCAAGTGCACAAATACTGCAAACAGTAGTCATACAGCATCTAGGTGCAAAGGTTTCATCAAAATTAATGCCTCTTTCCTGTGCATAACCCTTTGCAACAAGCCTAACCTTATACCTATCAATTGTTCCATCAGGCTTACGCTTCAGCTTGTAAACCCACTTAGTGCCAGTGGCCTTCTTGTCAAGAGGCAAGTCACATAAAGACCAAGTTCCGTTCTTCATGTAGCATCATATTCAGATTGCATAGAAGCCATCCAATTTTCTGAATTTTGTGCTTTGTCAAATGAAATAGGCTCATTCTCATCACAGAGACTAGATGCAGCCATAGCATAGCAATCTGATGCAAAGGAGGCACTATGAGAGCCTGATCGAGTATGATATGACATAGGTGCATCTAATTTGTCATGCAAAGTCTACACCAATCATTTTGGCATAGTTTTTGCCTCAATGTCAGCTCTCTCATCAAGAAGTGCATCATGTAAATTTGCATCAGAAATGGGATAATATGCATCATGACATGAAACCTGCAAAGGTTGAGAAGTTGCCTCATTAGGACCATCTCTAGACTGTCCACCTGTAAAAAGAGGCAGCAAAGTATCATACATGTCTTTGAAGCTAACAGATGTCTCCTTAGTACATGAAAGCAATGGTTGAATAGCATCTTCCACAAAAACAACATCACAGCTAACCAAAATGCATTTAGTCTGTGGATAATATAGATGATAGCCTTTACTTTCAGAACCGAACCCAACAAAAATACATTTTATTGCTTTATCATCCAATTTTCTACGATGTTTTTCAAGCACTAATGCATATGCCAAACAACCAAAAACACTTAGATGTTCTACATATGGCTTGTGACCATGCCAAGCCTCATATGGAGTGATAGACTGCAGCGCTTTAGTAGGACACCTGTTAAGTACATACGCTGCACACATGAGAGCCTCAAGCGAGAAACTATGTGGTAAAGCCTGACTCTTGACCATACACCTTGCCATCTCCATGAGTGACTTGTTCTTTCGCTCAACAACTCCATTCTTTTGAGGTGTATACGATAGTTTACACTGGTGTTTTATCCCACATTCAGCTAGAAATGCATTAAAATTAGAAGACATATATTCTCCCCCTTGATGAGAACGGAGGGTGCCCATTTTACATGCTAACAGATTTTCAGCCAAAACCAAAAACTGTTTGAAGCACATGAACACTTCGGACTTTGCCTTCAATGGATATACCCATGCATGCCTGGAAAAATCATCGATGAAAGTCACGAAGTAAAGATAACTTCCAAAAGAAGGTCTCTACATAGGACCATAGACATCAAATGTACAAGCTGCAATTTCTGAGTAGCCCCAACTGAAGCATCTTTTGGAAAGGAAGAATGCCGCATTTTGTCCAAAATACAGCCTTCACAAACATGTTTTCCAGGTGCCTCAAGTTTGGGCAAAATTTCATATTTCTGCAGGCGTAGCAAACTAGCAAAATTCAGATGAACAAAGCATGCATGCCAAAGCTTTGCATCTGACATAGCCTGAGAATCATGTACTGCACATGCCAAATCATTTATAGATCTTTCATAGTCTATGAGCTTATACAACCCGTGATATAAAATGCCAGAAGCAATAATCACATCGCCATTTGATAGATCATGAACTATACATCTTCATCAACAAATTTCACAACCAATCTTGGCTAATATGGAAACTTTTAACAGATTTTTCTTGATCATTGGCACAAACAAAGCATCTGATAAAGTGAAAGAACTACCATAAGCAATAGTCAAAATGATCTTACCAACTCCCATAATAAGATAAGAGGAGTTGTTGGCACATGTAATAGTATTCCCTTTATGGGCAGGCTCGAGTGAAGAGTAGAAACTGCGCTGCGAGGTAATATGTCTGGTCGCCCCACTGTCAAAGTACCAAATATCGGAGTCTACTCTAGACATGCACTCCTCAGGAGAAGATGGGTCAAAACTGCAAACAATTGTAAACGCCCATTCTTCTTCCTGCACAAGATTAGTAGACTTTGTTTTTGGTATAGAGGCCTCTACAACAAGCATTCCAGCCTCTTTCTTCTTTGCCTCTTTAGCAGCTAGTTTTGGACAGTTCTTTATGATATGATCATTTCCTTTACAATACTTGCAAAATAGTTTCTGCTCTTCTGATTTCTTTTCATCTTTGTCTTCCCTCTTCCATTGTGTAGAATTAGCAGATTTTTGCTTACTAGTTGAAGAGCTCCATTTTCATTTGCCCTTATAACTAGCTAGGAAAGCTTGATCTGCAACACGCATAATGGACCTGTTCTGCCTGGACTGATCTTCCTACAACAGAACAGAGACTAACTCCTCAAATGACAAGGCATTTGGATTGCCATTCATCATCAACCGAAGAGTATAAGAAAAACTCTGATATGAATCAGGAAGACCATTAAGAACGGTCTACAAAAGTGAGCTATCTGCTATAACCTCATCAACAGAAATCAACTGTTCCTTCAAGTCTTTGATCTTTGTTAGAAAATTGTCCATAAAATCACCTTCATTCACGTGCTCACTCTCCAACTGTTTTTTGAGGTAAGCAACACGAGCCTCATTCCTAGCTTGGTACAATGTGGTAAGTGTGTCCCAAGCATCCTTTGCTATTCTGCAAGAGCGAATGTGAGGAAAAATGGCACTTTTGACAGACAAAGCTATCAATGCATGTTCCTGAGCATCTCTACCATCCCAACGAATCTGCTCTACAGTAGGTGCAGCAAAAACAGCACCACGAATAGGAATATGCAAAATATCATCATCTTCGATATCTTCTGCATCAGGTTCAGTACCTACAGTTGTAATAGTTGCAGGTGTGATAGGAAATTTTTCAACACCCTGCACAATGTTCCATAGTCCTTTTGCAACCAACACATTTCGCATCATAGAAGACCACAACGGGTAGTTTGTACCTGTTGGAGATAGACGTCTGCGCAAACATGTGAACAACACAAGGAACGAGAAGAAGCTTGGAGCACAACACACAATACTGAATGTATTACTAGATAATGTACAAAGATAAGTAGCCCATTAGGGCAATAGGCGTGTATACAAGCCGAGGGAAAAAAACCTCCTAAAGAGATCAAAAGTGCCCCGACGATCCTAGAGTGTTCACACACATCACTACCTAAATATATCAACAAATCCCCCCTTGGAGTGGCCACAGTAGGCTGCTTCTTGCTCAACCAAGATACACATGAGCTACCAAGCATGAAGCAAAAGCCACTAGTGGACACACGAGTTTCATAGCAACCAGCCTAGTCTAAGTTAGAAAAAGTATGCAAAACTGGCGGTAGTGATCCCCCCTTGGGATAAAACAACCCAAGTAGCCGAGTACCACTCAAGTAGCGAAAGATGCACTTAACCGCCTGCAAGTGCTTGACACTTGGGCAATGCATAAGCCTGCTCACCAGTGAGACAGCAAACTGAATATCTGGCTGAGTAATGCATAAGTAAATCAGGCATCCAGCAGCCTCTTGATAGAGGACATCATCAAATGCATCTCCAGCATCATGAAGACTCAATCGTAAACCAGTCTCCATAGGAGTGGCAATAGGCTTACAGTCTTTAAGGCCAAAAATGTTGCAATAATGTGTCAATATATTTCGTTTGACACAAACCCATTCCACCATCGACTTGCATAAATTGAATGCCCAAATAGTGATGCAAATGCCCCAAATCAAATATCTCAAATGAGGCATGCAAATCAGCCTTAAAATCAGCAATATGCTTCTCAATAGGACCAGTGAGCAGCATGTCACCAACATAGACAACAATGATCAGAAGCACATCAGTAGCACGCTTAACATATAAGGTGCTTTTAGTTGGACTATTCTCAAAACCATGTGCAATCAGATAGGCATGTATCTTCTCATACCAAGCATGTGGTGCTTGCTTTAAACCATATAATGCCTTCTTTAACCTGCACACCTCGTTTTCATGCCCTTTCTACACAAAGCCACGGGGCTGGAAAACATACACTTCTTCATGCAAGTCACCATTCAGAAATGCAGTTTTAATTTCCTATTTCCAACTGATGTACATTCCAACCATGATGGGCTGCAAGTGCACAGATGCCTCGAACACTAGTCATACGGCATGTAGGTGCAAAGGTCTCATCAAAATCAATGCCTCTTTCGTGTGCATAATCCTTTGCAACAAGCCTAGCCTTATACCTTTCAACTATTCCATTAGGCTTATGCTTCAGCTTGTAAACCCATTTAGTGCCAATGGCCTTCTTGCCAGGAGGCAAGTCACATAAAGACCAAGTATCATTCTTCATTATAGCATCATATTCAAATTGCATAGCAGCCATCCAATTTTCTAAATTTTGTGCTTCGTCAAAAGAAACAGGCTCATTCTCATCACAGAGACTAGATGCAGCCATAGCATAGAAATCTGAGGCAAAAGAGGCACTATGAGAGCCTGATCGAGTATGATATGACAGAGGTGCATCTAATTTGTTGTCACACAAAGGTTGCACCAGCCCTTTTGGCATAGTTTTTGCCTCCTCAATGTCAGTTCTCTCATCAACAAGTTCATCATGTAAATTTTCATCACAAATGGGATGATCATTAGGACCATCTGTAGATTGTCCACCTATAAAAAGAGGCAGCAAAGTACAATACATGTCTTTGGAGCTAACAAATGTCTCCTTTGTACATGAAAGCAATGGCTGAATAGCATCTTCCACAAAAAAAACATTACGGCTAACCAGAATGTGTTTAGTCTATGGATGATACAGACGATAGCCTTTACTTTCAGAATTTTACCCAACAAAAATACATTTTACTGCTTTATCATCCAATTTTCTACGATGTTGTTTAGGCATAATGCATATGCCAAACAACAAAAACACGCAGATGTGCAACATATGGCTTGTGATCATGCCAAGCCTCATATGGAGTGATAGATTGCAGTGCTTTAGTGGGACACCTGTTAAGTACATATACTGCACACATGACAACCTCAAGCCAGAAACTATGTGGTAAAGCCTGAATCTTGACGATACACCTTGCCATCTCCATGAGTGACATGTTCTTTCGTTCAGCAAATCCATTCTGTTGAGGTGTGTATGGCACTATACACTCGTGTTTTATCCAACGTTCAGCCAAAAATGCATTAAAGTCAGAAGACATATATTCCCCCCCTCGATCAGACCGGAGGGTGCCCATTTTACATGCTGATAGATTTTCAACCAAAACCAAAAACTATTTGAAGCACATGAACACTTCGGACTTTGCCTTTAATGGATATACCCATGCATGCCTGGAAAAATCATCGATGAAAGTCACGAAGTAAAGATAATTTCCAAAAGAAGGTGTCTGCATAGGACCACAGATATCATTATGTACAAGGTGCAGTTTTTGAGTAGCCCGAACTGAACCATCTTTTGGAAAGGAGGAACACTGCATTTTGCCCAAAATAAAGCCTTCACAAACATGTTTTTCCAATGCCTCAAGTTTGGGCAAAGGGGACACCATTTCATATTTCTGTAGGCATAGCAAAGTAGCAAAATTCACATGACCAAAGCATGCATGCCAGAGCTTTGCATCTGACATAGCCTGAGAATCCTATACTGCACATGCCGAATCATTCAGAGATCTTTCATAGTCTATGAGCTTATATAGCCCACGACATAAAATGCCAGAAGCAATAATCACATCGCCATTGATAGATCATGAACTGTACACCTGTCATCAACAAATTTCACAACCAAGACAATCTTGGCTAATGCAAAAACTGATAACAAGTTCTTCTTGATCCCTGGCACAAATAAAGCATCTGACAAAGTGAAAGAACTACCATCAGCAGTAGTCAAAATGATCTTACCAAATCCTATAACAGGATAAGAGGAGTTGTTGGTGCATGTAACAGTATTCCCTGTATGGGCAGGCTCGAGTGAAGAGAAGAAACTGCACTACGAGGTAATATGTTTGATCACCCCACTGTCAAAGTACCAAACATGTGAGTCTACTGCAGACATGCACTGCTCATGAGAAGATGGGTCAAAACTGCAAACAATAGTAAACACCCATTCTTCTTCCTGCACAAGATTAGCAGACTTTTTTCACATGATTTTGCTCCTCTCTATCTAGAGGTGTAGTTAGGCTTTTCCAAATTTAATTGTACCAAATTGTAGAGCATTGTTTTCTCTCTAATTATACTCATTTTGATTGATTTAAATCTTCATTTGATCTCTCATATAGTTCCCCAAAGTTTTCCAAAGTTTCAAGATCATTGACTGAGTGCATTGTGAGAAATTACCAAGTTTGTGAAGTTATATCTCTGCACATAGGCAGAGAATGTTGCAAATAAGTAGTCTATTTTTTAGAGGATGTTTCTCCCAGCTGAAGTATCCATTTGGGATGATTTAAAGCTTTTTTGTGTAGCTCTTAGATCTGTCTATCTATCTATCTATCTGTCTGTCTGTCTATCTGTCTATCTGTCTATCTATCTATCTATCTATCTATCTATCTATCTATCTATCTATCTATCTATCTATCTATCTATCTATCTATCTATCTATCTATCTATCTATCTATCTATCTATCTATCTATCTATCTATCTATCTATCTATCTATCTATCTACCTCTCTCTCTATCTATCTATCTATCTATCTATCTCTCACTGTATGTATACATGCATGTATGTATGTATGTATGTATATATGTATGTATGTATGTATGTATGTGTATGTATGTATGTATGTATGTATGTATGTATGTATGTATGTATGTATGTATGTATGTATGTATGTATGTATGTATGTATGTATGTATCTAATTATCTATCTATCTACCTATCTATCTATCTATCTATCTATCTATCTATCTATCTATCTATCTACCTATCTATCTATCTATCTATCTATCTATCTATGTATCTATCTATCTATCTATCTATCTATCTATCTATCTATCTATCTATCTATCTATCTATCTATCTATCTATCCATGTATCTATCAAGCTATCTATCTATTGGCAGTAGCGAAAGGCACAGATGATGAGGAAGCATGTGAAGGCAGATTACAACAAAGTAGTGGGGAGCTAGGGAGTCATCTTTTCTCCAAGGAATATGTTGGATAATACTTTTTCAAAACCCTAATAGTGATTTTCATGACTCTTGTACCATATGTATCATAGAACAACCACTTTTGTAATGAATAGCTCCATTTTCTGCAAGTCGAGGAGCCCTCGAGCTTGAGGAGCTTATGTAGAACAAGCATACCAATTTTGGTTATTTTTAGATCTTGTTTAGGCCTTTACATAGTGGTTAGAACCTAGTTTTTAACTATGCCGGACACTAGATGTGAAACCGGTCAAAACTAGTCTAAAAACTATAAAGAGAGCTAGAAAGCTCATTTTTTAGGCTGGTTAGTGTGAGCTTTGATCTATTTTGAGCTTATAATAGAGATCTTGAACGATAGAGGCTATTTCCTATCTTCCATTGTGTCTTGCTTGTCTCTTACATGTGTGTGTGTATGTGTGTGTGCATCTCCATGCTTCTCACCTTCACTCTCACTACATCTCGTGTTCGCGATCTTCATATCCCTCCTATCTCTTTCGCGGATTGACATTAAGGAGATGGAGCTTCTTAATGTGGTGCTTAGCAACATCAAATTTGGTGCCGTTGTCGGGGAGCAAGTGTAGGATGAATGTGTGATGGTAAGAGTATAGCAAGAAGTGGCATTTGAAGGTAAAAAATTCAGTTTTTGTTGTTGTTTTTAAGTAGTTTTTTGTGGTTTTCATCTCCTCTACATTCCTCTTTCACCATCGCATCATCTTCTTTCACTCTTAAAAAAATAAAAAAATTCACCATATCCACATATCCTCCCCATTTTCCCTCATTTGCGCATGTGTGAGAGAGAGAGAGAGAGCTTTTGTGCTTGTTTGAGCATGTGTGTTTTTGAGTTTTCTTGCAGGTTCAGTACTCGAACACAGCAGGAAAGCTTCCAAAAGGTGAGAAATTCACTTTCTATCAGAATTTGCCGTAGGTATCAAAAGAAAATTGAGTTGGGGCACACATCTCACTTAGGCCAAATGGGCCATCATGGTTTTGTAGCTACATTTGTAAGTATATGTGTTATTGTAAGTATATTTTTTATTTAAGTTAAAACGCAAGAGACTAATCTTTTTTATTTGTTTCCATGCAGCGAACGGATTATGGTCGATATCCTACGAAACATGAGATCAAGTATGCTATGCATTTTGGATATCGGTGTTTGAGCGAGTATATGCGAGATCATCCGAATGCGTTTGTGAGTATTATTAAATTTCATATAATTATTTTATTTTTATGGATGTTTTGTATGTTTTACTTATTTATATTTGTTATATGTAATACAAGAGTATTATGGAGAGGTAGATATGGATGAGGTGGAGAGAGAGACATAGGAGGGACAATCTCAATCGTCACAGAATGCTCGCCCCGCTACCCATGATGCCACTACAGATACATCAGATCATGCGGATGATCGTGATGATGAGGATGATCATGATGATGCTGCTGATGATGATGATGATTAGGATTCTTGATTATGCCATTGGATATGTATTTACATTGATATATATATATATATATATATATATATATATATATATATATATATATATATATATATATATATATATATATATATATATATATATATATATAATCTATATATTTTTCATTCCAGTTATGTTTTGAATTGTGTGTATGGTATTAAGTAATGAAAAGTCTTGTTCTATTGATTTTTATTATTGTTTATCTTTAGCATATATTTTATTACTTTAATTATATAATTCATCTATTTTTATGTGTGCTTGTGTGTGTATAAAATGTATATATGCACATGTAGGTATATATCTATATTTGTGTAAGCATGTCTATATGCATGTATATGTATTTATCTATGTATATATATGTGCATCTGTATGTGTGTATATGCATGTATCTGCATGTGCATGTGTAAGTGTATGTGCATATGTATGTGTATGTGCATGTGTATGTATGTATATATACGTATGTGCATGTATATATGTAAGTGTATGTGTATATGTGTGTATATGTATGTATGTGCATGTTTATGTGTGTATATGTATGTATGTATGTGTGTGTATGTGCATATGTGTGTGTAGGTGCATATGTGTGTGTATGTATGTGCATGTATATGTGTGTATATGTATGTATGTACATATGTATATGTGTATATGCATGTATGTGCATGTGCATGTGTATGTATGTGTATATGTATGTATGTGCATGTGCATGTGTAAGTGTATATGCATATGTATGTGTATGTGCATGTGCATGTGTATATGTGTGTATATGTATGTATGTGAATGTATATATGTAAGTGTATGTGTATATGTGTGTATGTGCATGTATATGTGTATATGTATTGTTGGTGCAGGGCAATCAAAAATTGATGTTTTGATGAAGAATTGAAGTCAAGGACTGAAGAAAAACTCAAGTTATGAAGCAAGAAGGAAGTGCATATCCAGAAGATGAAGATGTGTACACATATGTACATTATTTTGAAGTTAGCACACTTATGTCTTTGATTAGTTATGAGCTTGTAAATATTTTTCCTATATATATATGAAGAAAATGTCGGGGCAAAGGAGAGAGATTATGTGAGAACAAGATTTGAGGAGAATTAGATGTCATTAGACATTTTTGAAGTGAGTAGAATCTCTCTCATGACTCAGATGTAAAAATTTTCCAGAAATGAAGAAATGTTGTGCCCGATCTTTCTGAGTATTCTCCTTTTGTGTTGAATCTTTTGTGAAATGTTTTTGTAAAAGTCTAAGTCTATAGTTGATTGACCTATGTACAAATTGTCAGCTTCTAATTGTGATCAGGCTGAGAGAATTGAGTGTAGGAACATTTACATGTGTAAATGGGAAGAAGAGAAGTTACAGGAGGTGCGAAATTCGATGCTAATGTTTTGGTCAGTTCTCCTTCCACAGTGTAAAGTTTTGAGCAAGCAAGCACTCATTCTTTAAGTTGGAAGGTAAGCTATCTATGACCAAAAGCATTTGTATAAACAAGTTCTAGAGTGAGTGAACCAAGTGTTAAAAGTTACAGGTGTCTGAATCGACTTCTCAAAAGAACAATTTTAGACCTAGGTGACTTGTTATGATCATTTCTCAAGATCTACTGAATCTTTTGGAATGATTTAACTTGGAGGAGGTGCGCAAACTATAGACGACACCTTGTGCAAAGTTTTATAAAAAACTTTACACATTTGATAAGTCATTGAGAGAGTTGTGTGCAACAGACTTTTTGTAGACTCATCTTCTTAACAGTTTAACCAAAATCTTTATAATTGATCCTTAATCCTCCAAATTGGTGATGGTTTTGAGTTACTCTTGATATAGAGGTGTTCTAAATTCAAGAGTAGCTTGTTCTTTTGGAGATTAACACTCTCCATCAGTGGTATCAGAGCAGGAAGTATCAAAATTAAAGAAAGGAGGACCCCGACTGCTGCAGCTGTAAAGAAATCAATACTTGAAGGTTCACAAGGTGAAAGCTTAAGAGCAAAGCTTGAGAAGGAGGCCATACAACATCAAGGAAGAGAAAAGGAGTATCATTCGAAGTAAAAGTACATCTATTACTCACAAAGTTTGAAGAATTCAATACACAGGAGAAGAAAGGATGGGAGATTCTCTTCAGATAGAGAAGTTGGATAGAGAGAACTATCCAGCATGGTCAATGAGGATGGAAGCTCATCTTATGAGCAAAGACTTGATAGCTTACATTACAGGTGAAGAAGAAAAGCCTCAGTTCAAAGATCCTAGTGTTCCAACTAGGGAGGAATTATCATATTTGAAGACTTGGATGAAGAAAGATGCTCAAGCCAGGAGCATTATCTACATGGCAGTTAATGACTACTTGCTACCTCACATTAGAGGTCTTGAAAGTGCAAGTGATATATGGAATGCTTTGGAGGAGCATTTCCAAAACACCACAAAGTCTAGGAAGGCATCCTTGTGGGCAGAATTTACCACATTCAAGAAGAAGGCTTCTCAATCCATCTCAGATTATGTAACAGGAATGAAGGACATTGCAGATGCATTAGGATCAGTTGATGAAGATATTGAGGAGGATAAATTGGTAAGGCAAATCCTCACATGTTTGAGAGGTGATGACAAATGGAAGCCATTCATTTTGTCTATTGAATTATCACTTGATCATTTCACTCCTGATTTAAATCAGTTGCTAGGACATATGCTAACCTTTGAGCAGGATGTCAAAGAAGAAAGTGATAAAAGTACAGGTCATGCAATGTATTCAAAGGATAAGAAGAAGAATAGCAAAGGGAAGCAAAAAGCAAATGAAGATGAAGGTACAACTAGCCAAGCTAACTTCCTAAGAGGAAGAGGAGGTGGCAAAGGTAGAGGAAGAGGCAAGAGTAATAAAGATGGAGTCAAAGCTTGTTGGATTTGTGGTAAGACAAATCATTTGCTAATGGTTGTTGGCATAATACTCAGAATAATGGTGGATATAATCAGAATTTTAATTCAAGAGGAAGAGGTGGCAGAAATCAAAGAGGTAATTTCAGAGGTAGAGATAGTAGAGGTTACTTTGGAAGAAATACAGGTAGAGGATTCCAAAGTCAACAATACAACAATACCTACTACAATTATGCTTCAGATCAGAAGGAGGATTCAACATTGATAATGAATGCAACTTGTGAAAGGCAAAGTGAAGACCAAAGAGTCTTCTACATTGACTCAGGGTGTAGAAATCACCTGAGTGGTAACATAGCCTTGATGACTGATTTGGAGAATAAGGTAACTAATCATGTAGTTCAAACAGGTGACAATACAAAACACAATGTGAAGTCAATTGGATCAGTTAAGGCCAAGGATGGAAGTACTCTTTTGAGTAAGGTTTTGTATGTTCCTACAATTCCTAAGAATCTGATTAGTGTAGGCCAAATTGTTGAAAAAGGTTATGAAGTTAGGTTCACTAATGAAGGAGTGTTTGTAGAAGACCCTAGCAATGGGTATAAACAAATTGTTTCAGGGAAGAAAGAGGGGAGATTGTTCACATTAAAGATTCAAGGTAATGTTGGTCATGCCTTGTTCACCTATGGAGGACATAAGATCTCTAAGTTAGATCTTTGGCACAAAAGGCTTGGACATTTCAATGAAAGAGGTATTAAAGATATGGTTAACAATGGTTCAGTGCTTGGATTGCCTAATGTTGCAGGTCAACATATGACATACAGATGTGAGGCATGTCAATTAGGTAAGGCCCATAAGCAATCTTATTCCAAGCATGGTTTTATGTATTCAGAGAAGCTTGAGTTGGTACACACAGATGTGTGGGGACCATCAAAGGATTTCAGTATCAATGGTTCAAGGTACTATGTGATTTATGTTGATGATGCTACCAGATGGATCACTATCTATGTGATCAAAGATAAGTCAGAGGTATTCAATACATTCAAACATTATCATGTGTATGCAGAGAGAATTACAGGTCATAAGTTGAAGAGACTAAGGTCAGATGGAGGGGGAGAGTATTTTTCTAATGAGTTCAGTGATTACTTGTGGAATGCAAGTATAAAAATGAAAATTACTTACAGGTACTCTCCTCAACAAAATGGTGTAGCAGAAAGGAAAAATAGAATTCTTGTTGAGTTTGCAAGATCTATGATGAAGGAGAAAAATTGCCCCAATTATTTGTGGGCTGAGGCTATAAACATAGCTACTTATTTGGTCAATAGATTACCATGTAAAGCTTTCCAGGGTATGACACCATATGAGGCATGGTGGGGTAAGAGACCTACTCTAGATCATTGCAAAGTGTTTGGTTGTTTGGCATATGCATATGTGCCATCACAATTGAGGCATAAATTGGAGCCTAAAGCTGAAAAATATGTGTTCATTGGATATGATGATAAGCAGATGGGATATAGGTTGTGGAGTCCATCCACAAAGCAATTCATTGTATCTAAAGATGTTACATTTGATGAGCAAGGTACTTGGTATGCAAGTACAATCAATATTTATGCAGGTGATGAAGAAGTTGTGAATCAAAAGAAAGGTAAATCAAAGGTTCAGATATTTGATGAAGAGGAGAACAATGAAGTACAGGTTGAAGTTGAAGAAGTGCCAAGGTTTGATCCAGAATGTGATGAACCAGAAACCTCAAGAAGTGGAGAACTCAGAAGGTCAACAAGACATAAATGGCAACCTACAAGGTATAGCTATGACACTTCTTTTTTGGCTACCAAAGATTATGCTTATATGATAAAGACAGATGAAGATCCTTCTACATATGAAGAGGCAAAAGGTAAGGAAAATTGGGAGAAAGCTATGCAGGAAGAGTATGATGCATTGATGGAGAATCAGACATGGGACTTGGTTCCTAAACCTAATAGTCAGAAGATCATTGGATGCAAATGGGTCTACAAGACAAAGAGGTTTGCAGATGGAAGTGTGTCTAGGTATAAAACTAGACTTGTTGTGAAGGGTTTTGCTCAGACATATGGTGTAGATTATGATGAGACTTATAGTCTTGTGGCAAAGATGACAACCATCAGGACACTCATAGCTATTGCTGCATGTAAAGGTTGGAAATTGTGTCAATTAGATGTGAAGAATGCTTTTTTAAATGGTTATATTTCAGATGATGTTTTTATGGAGCAACCACAAGGATTCAGAAACGAAAGGTATCTAGATCATGTGTGCAAGCTCAAGAGAGCTTTGTATGGGTTGAAGCAGGCCCCAAGGGCATGGAATTATAGACTTGTGAAGTTCTTAAAAGAACTTGGATTCCAAGTATCTAAAGCAGATAGTAGCTTGCTAGTCAAAGCAAGTGAAGATGGGTTTATTTATATGTGCATATATGTTGATGATATAATTCTTACAGGTACAGATGAGAAAGGCATTCAAAGTCTAAAGAAGCAAATGGAGAAAGAGTTCAAAATCAGTGACTTGGGAGACTTGTCATATTTCTGGGAATGGAGATATCATACACTCAACATGGAGTGTATGTAACTCAAGAGTCTTGTACTCCATCAACTGCAACCATACAACCAGAGATGGATCCTACGATGGATCATTCAGTACCATTGATCACCGTTTGGTATAAAAACCAGAAAATCACACAAGTTTTAATTGATGGTGGGTCGGGTGTGAATATTGCGACAACTGCACTCTATAAGAAACTGGGTTGGACCCAAATTGAACCAGTGCAGTTCTTTGTGCGAATGGCGGACCAATTCAGATTCCATCCGGTGGGATTAGTACGTAATATTCCTATTACCTTGTAGAGAACTACATTCCAAATGACTTTTGTAATCTTGGAGTTACCCGAATCTAGCCTAGACCACAACTTACTTTTCGGTCGACCATGGCTCAAGCAAGCCAAAGTCGTGCAGGATTGGTCAGCTCAAGAGTTAATTTTTAAGAACAATCACCGAAAATATGTCGTTACATTGAATGCTATGCAACCTTGTGATCTACATGCACGCCCATATGTAGCAGAACCAATCCATATGTTGGATGGGCTATCTGATGACGAGGAAGAGGCTTTCCTCAAGACAAATAAGGACCTCATTGCCCTAGGGATTGTAGACTTACAGTTGGTAGTAGATAAGTGGAGTCCGGAAGCTTGTACGGTCGTGCCACGGGATGAATCGACCTTAGAACAACTGTTGCAGCCAACTGATGACTTGGCAAAGCCTCGACAGTTTTATGTACCATAGGATCAGTTGGTAACATACAATTTGGGAGATACGGTCAACCCAAGGCCAGTAAAAATTAAGGCACGATTAGTAGATACATTCCAAGAAGATTTGGTGCAACTCCTGCGCAAGTTCTCCGATGTCTCTGCTTGGGATTACAGAGACATGAAAGGTCTTGACCCAAGAATTTATCAACACCGGGTGGTTCTGAAGCCAGATGTGTGACCCTTCAAGCAAGCCAGCTACCAGATGAATCCGCATTATGCAGCCCAGGTAAAAGTAGAGCTAGATCGCTTGTTGAAGGTTGGATTCATTGTTCCCATTGAACATGCAGAATGGATCTCACCAATAGTGATAGTGCCGAAGAAAAATAAACAGTTACGCATTTGTGTCGACTATCGGAAACTTAATGCAGCCACTATATCGGAAATGTTCCCTCTTCCTTTTCTAGATACAATGTTGGATCAAGTAGCAAGTCACGAAATGTATTCTTTCCTAGATGGCTACAGTGGATACAATCAAATGAGGATGGCAGAACAGGATATACCAAAGACGGCATTCATCACCAATTGGGGTGTCTATGCCTATACCGTAATGTGGTTCGGGTTCCGCAATGCCCTGAGTACATTCCAAAGATGTATGCAGGAAGTGTTCTCACCTTATCTGACAACATTCATGCAAGTCTATCTGGACGTTTTTTCATTGTTTGGCGACACTTCAGCACACCTGTATCATTTACGGTGTTGTTTTGAAAAGTGTCGGGAGTACCGACTATGTTTGAATCCTACCAAATCGGTTTTTGCGATCTCCGGTGGGAAGCTGCTCGGTCATATTATCTCCAAACAAGGAATACAGGTAGATCCTGATAAAGTAGCAGCCGTGTTCGAGGCACCGGTTCCAAAGACACCGAAAGAAGTTATGCGTTTCCTTGGCCAAATCCGGTGGCATGGCAGACATTTACGGTGCTTGGCTCATCTGGCGACACCATTTAACCGACTTATGACCAGCACCCCGCATAAGTACGAATGGACTAATGAGTGTCAAACTAAATTTGATCGGCTAAAGGTTCTCTTGATGCAGGCTCCGATCCTGCAACCACCTGATTGGGAATGTCCATTCCATGTATTCGTGGATGCATCAGACATCACGATTGGCAGTGTGCTAATGCAACAAACTAACAAATGGTTTTGGCATGTGTACTATGCGAGCCGCAGATTAGCTCCTACAGAAAGGAATTACTCCGTGACAAAACGCGAGTGCCTTGGTCTAGTATACTCTGTTAAGAAATTCTGATAGTCGACACAAATGCGTAACTGTTTATTTTTCTTCGGCACTATCACTGTTGGTGAGATCCATTCTGCATGTTCAATGGGAACAATGAATCCAATCTTGAGCAAGTGGTCTAGCTCTGATTTTACCTAGGCTGCATAATGCGGATTCATCCGGTAGCTGGCTTGCTTGAAGGGTCGCACATCTGCCTTTAGAACCACCCGGTGTTGATAAATTCTTGGTTCAAGACCTTTCATGTCTCTGTAATCCCAAGGGAAGACATCGGAGAAATCGCGCAAGAGTTGCACCAAATCTTCTTGGAATGTATCTGCTAATCCTACCTTAATTTTTACTGGCCTCAGATTGACCGTATCTCCCAAATTGTATGTTACCAACTGATCCTCCAGTACATAAAATTGTCGAGGCTTTGCCAAGTCATCAGCTGGCTGCAACAGTTGTTGTAAGGTCGATTCATCCATAATTATATCGACATCTGCTTCTGCTTCTTTGGTCAGTGGCACAACCGTACAAGCTGCCAGACTCCACTTATCTGCTATCGACTGTAAGTCTATAGTCCCTAGGGCAATGAGGTCCTTATTTGTCTTGAGGAAAGCCTCCTCCTCGTCATCAGATAGCCCATCCAACATATGGACTGGTTTTGCTACATATGGGCGTGCATGTAGATCACATGGTTGCATAGCATCCAATATAATGATATATTTCTGGTGATTGTTCTTAAAAATGAACTCTTGAGCTGACCAATCTTGCATGACTTTGGCTTGCTTCAGCCATGGTCGACCGAAAAGTAAGTTGTAGTCTAGGCTAGATTCGGATAACTCCAGGATTACAAAAGTCATTTGGAATGTAGTTCCCTGCAAGGTAATAGGAATACCCGAGGCCAGTAAAGAGACATGAAAGGTCTTGACTCAAGAATTTATCAACACCGGGTGGTTTTGAAGCCAGATGCGCAACCCTTCAAGCAAGCGAGCTACCGGATGAATCTGCATTATGCAGCCCAGGTAAAAGCAGAGCTAGACCGCTTGCTGAAGGTTGGATTCATTGTTCCCATTGAACATGCAGAATGGATCTCACTAATAGTGATAGTGCCGAAGAAAAATAAACAGTTACGCATTTGTGTCGACTACTGGAAACTTAATGCAGCCACTGTACCTGATCCGTTCCCTCTTCCTTTTCTAGATACAATGTTGGATCAGGTAGCAGGTCACGAAATGTATTTTTTCATGGATGGCTACACTGGATACAATCAAGTGAGGATGGCAGAACAGGATATACCGAAGACTGCATTCACCACCAATTGGGGTGTCTATGCCTGTACCGGAATGTGGTTCGGGTTACGGAATGCCCCGAGTACGTTTCAAAGATGTATGAGGGAAGCAACATTCATGCAAGTCTATCTGGACGATTTTTCATTGTTTGGCGACACTTCAGCACACCTGTATCATTTACGGTGTTGTTTTAAAAAGTGTCGGGAGTACCGACTATGTTTGAATCCTACCAAATCGGTTTTTGCGGTCTCCTGTGGGAAGCTGCTCAGTCATATTATCTCCAAACAAGGAATACAGGTAGATCCTGATAAAGTAGCAGTCGTGTTGGAGGCACCGGTTCCAAAGACACCAAAAGAAGTTATGTGTTTCCTTGGCCAGATCCGGTGGCATGGCAGACATTTACCGTGGTTGGCTCATCTGGCGACACCACTTAACCGACTTATGACCAGCACCCCGCGTAAGTACGAATGGACTAATGAGTGTCAAAGTTCATTTGATCGGCTAAAGGTTCTCTTGACGCAGGCTCCGATCCTGCAATCACCTGATTAGGAACGTCCATTCCAATATGTATTCGTGGATGCATCAGACATCGGGATTGGCAGTGTGCTAATGCAATAAACTGACAAATGGTTTCGGCTTGTGTACTATGCAAGCCGCAGATTAGCTCGTGCAGAAAGGAATTACTCCGTGATAGAACGCGAGTGTCTTGGTCTAGTATACTCTGCTAAGAAATTCTGGCATTACTTGCTAGGACAAAAATTCACTTTCCATGTGGATCATGCCGCACTCGTGTATTTGGTTCGCCAACAACATTTAGGTGGCAGATTGGCAAGATGGGTTTTACTATTACAGGAGTTTGATTATGAAATTATTCACCGACCAGGTACGACACATGTCTTGGCGGAATTTTTATCTCGATTGGATTCTGGTGAGTCTCCAGTAGGTGTTGATGACACTCGCTGGCTATTTATGTCACCGAGGAAACTCTCGAAGAATCTGTAGCACTTCCGGTTGCCCCTACATACTATGATACGTTAATGATTTTTCTCACTAAGGGTTGTCTACCTCCTAATACTCCCGCTGCTCTGCGCCGGAAAATTGCAGTTTACAGTCGACGATTCCGATTGATAGTGGGTCAACTGTATTATATCGATCAAACTGGTGTCTTACTCAGATGTATCTCTCCACATGAATCGACATCAGTTATTGCCATGGCTCACTCATCACCCCCTGGAGGACACTTCGCAGTTGATCTCACCCATCGCAAAATCCTGCAAAGCGAGCTATGGTGGCCTACCATGTACAGAGATGTTGTTCAAGTTGTGCAGCAGTGTGATGTTTGTCAACGGTCTGGACAACCCTTGCAGCGACACTTCTTTCCCCTTCAACCTGTCTTACCTCTGGAGCCCTTTCAGCAGTGGGGCTTAGATTTTATTGGCCCAATTACACCCCCAGCTACCCTCACCAACAACCGATATATTTTGACCTGTACAGATTATGCCACGAGGTGGGCGGAAGCTTGGGCTTTACGTTTTGCCACAGCTGTTTTGGTGGCCAAATGTTTGATGAAGGATGTCTTCCCTCGATATGGATTACCTCTGGAAATAGTGACGGACCAGGGTACACATTTTGCAAACAACTTAATGCAAGTGTTGACTCAGACTTTCCAGATTGTACACAAATTCAGCTCACCTTACTATCCACATGCCAATGGTCTAGCTGAGAGTACCAATAAGACTTTTCTAAGTATGCTTCGGAAATTGATCCTGGAATGTTTGGAACGATGGGACCAACTCTTACCTGCCGTATTGTGGGATTACCGGACCACATACAAAGTGGCAACCGGAACAACTTCGTTTAAACTTGCTTATGGCCTAGAAGCTATTGTGCCAGTGGAAGTAGTGGTACCAAGCCTGCGAGTCGCTTTCTCTCAAAAATTACTGTCGTAAGAATCTTTTCCATTTCGGTTGGATGTGCTTAGATCGTTGGATGAACAACGTTGGGAAAGTTTCCTGCTTCTTCAAGAAGTTCAGCTACGCCAAGCCCGTACTCATGATCGCTTTCTCAAAACCCCTGTCTTCACACTTGGCCAACTTGTTTTATTTTATAATGCTAAAGCCAATAGATCTTCTGAGCAAGTGGGATCCACCACTTTTCGGTTGGCGACCGTAACAGGTGTTTTCCTTCCAAAAGTAATTAATGGCTCTAAGCTCCGCCCCTATCACTAGCCGTCTGGTAACTCCTGAGGTGTATTCTATTCTTTTCTTTTTCTTTCGCTTTTTTCTACTCCCTGTATTTCGGTTGACCATCTGACGGTAATTTTTCCGTTTTGCTTAATTCATCATGATTACTAGCCGTCTCTGTGTCATCGCATCTGTTCATGCATGCATGCCGCACTTATGATGGATATCTCTCCAATACTGCGTTATGATTAGGGTTCTTGTCGCCTAATGTTTCCCGTGCTCTTACTTAATCTTGTTCTTTCCACTGATAATCGCTATTGTGTTTGTGTGTTTGCGAGTTCTATGTACTCTCTGTTTTCGCGTATCCTTGTGCGTTCCATGGAAGCTCTGGCCAATATAGCAACCTTCCGTGCGGGACTCACTCCAGATGTGAGTGAGTACTTGCGCACTCGAGGATTGCTGACCTTCGCTGAATTGCCTTGGCATTCAGTGGAGTGTCATCCGTTCCATGCGCAGCTTATTGCTGCCATCGCCGCCACACATGCTACAGAGCAGTGTTGGCCGGTTACTTGTCTAAACCCTCGTGTAGTAATCACTCTAGCCACGTTTGCTGAGGGATTCCGACTCCCTCAGGAAGGATTGGAGAATGGTCCACTCCTTGCTCTTGCGACCATGAAGAACTGTTTCCCCGGAACTCGTCTAATGAGTTCGCTATCTTTTGCCGACCCGAACCAGATCGTATTGCTCTGCAATTCCTGATCGTCGCGTTAAATTTGCAAAAATGCACGTATGGTATATCTCGACCCTTTTATTCCATGATAGATACGGCTTCCCGCGAACCTGTGAATTTCACGGCATTTTTCTTTAGGCGCGTTCACCGTGAATGCGTAGCGGTTACAAAGCAAATCGCCAAGCATGACATCCCTCGTACATGCTTACCCCATATCCTAACCTTCCTTTTTCCGGTGATACAAGCCGCACAACCTCCTCCAACCGCTCCTTTTCTGTTACATGAAGAATCTACGCAAATGGTCGAAGACGAAGATGATGATGATGCCGATTTGCTTCAATTTTTTCACTGCAAACGAAGACGTGTTAGCCCCTCCGAAAGCCAGGTACAGGGCTCCACTGCAGGTCACGAAGCTTACGTCTTCCATGACACTACCACCTCTCTCCAAGTAGAATCTTCCGTCCCATCTTCTCCTATCCAGCAGCCGGAACAAGGGGCACGCATGGAAGATGTCGAGGAAGTCTCTTCACGAGAAGAATCGCATCACTCGGATGTGGAGGCTCCAAAGGAGATCGAAGCCGCTAATGGAGGCACGGATTGTCAATCCCCCTCATCACCAATCGTTGTCGCCAAAGCAGATAAAGTCCTTACCGAAGTTACTACAGGAATGGAATGCCAATCTCCTTCATCCCCAACCACTGAGGTCCAAGCAAAAGCAATCAATGACGTAATTGGCACCGCTGCGGATGTTACTGAAGCTGTTGAGGAAATCAATCAGCCTGAGACCGGAATTGTGTTGGTTCCAAATGCCCTTATTCCTCTCCCTCCACCAACTACCATTTCTGAGCCTGTTGTAGTTATTCTAGGTGCGATCTCCACTGCCATCCACGAGGCATCCACCCATCAATTATCTTCTCCCAACTACTCTCCACCACCCTCTCCTCATCTGTTCTCTGCCTCATCCTCCCAACCTCCTCCTTCTCTTCCACCCCCAGTAGTCATGTTCACCGAATTGGAGTCTATGGGCCGTCTTCATACAATTTTCTCAGCAATTGCCCCTCCAAATGAAGTTAGCCACTCAGCACATTCAGCAGGAATTGCAAGGTAAAGTGCATTTGCTCGAACCAGATATTGCCCCACTCTAGGAAGAAGCAAATGCGGTCAAAGCAGAGAACCATGGCCTGCACATTCAGCTATAGCAACTCCAAGAACAGCTAGCAGAGCAAGATAATCTGATTTCCCAATGGGACAACGCATTAGTTGAGTTGAAGGAGAAAATTGTTCTCCTCGCATCTCGTGATGAAGAAATAAAGCAATTGGAACAAATGGTGGGGGATAAAGACGATGCTCGGGTTCCTCTCGGCAATCTATTGGAAGAAACACGTGCGAACCTTGAGCTGGTGACACAGAAAGGACAAGAGATGGTAGACTTGGCCATGCAGAACACTAAAGAATTAAAGATAATGTCCATCGAACTTCACTAGAAGAGTCATGACTTGGATGCATAGACAATCCGGACGATTCAGCTAAAGAAAGAGCTGGAAGCTATTATGGAAGAGAGAGACGCCTATCCAGTACCAAGCTCAAGAAATGGAAAGAAGAGAGAAGCAGTTAAGATTTCAGGCGGAGAGATTGTCTCGTATTGATGTAGAGATCACCGAAATAAAGCTGAGATGTGATGCGGCCATAGCTTACGATTTTTATCTGCAGGAATCATTTTTGTAGATGCAGACTGAATTGTTGATGAGTCAGGTCATTGCTGCTAGTTCGGTTCGAACAGATGCACAATTGGTCGAGCCAGATATTTTGAAGACTATGCTGGACTCATTAAAGCAGAAGTTCACACGAACTTTTAAATTAGCTAGAACCCTGTATATACAAGGCATTATTGATGAGCCTTGACTGTATTTTCCTTTTTTGAGTTTGAGTCCACTGTGCGTGCAGTGTTAGGCCGTCGGATTGGATTGTAATTTTATTTTTTACGCATGCACCGAAAAGGCGTAGCGAACAGATGTAACTCTTTATTGATTAATGAAAAGGCAAGGACGGCGTTTAGCGAAAGACGGGAATCACCAGACTATTTGTCTGGGCGAGTGCCCTGGAGCTATTGTATTGTAACATTGGAGCACAATTTCTTTAGTGAACTTGAGCCTACCCCTACAAGGAATACTGTCACATGGGCTAACAACTCCTCTTATCTTGTAATGGAAGTTGGTAAGATCATAAAATTCTTCTTCTTGCTCTTTTTATACTTTTTCATCATTGGAAATTTCTACTTCACCATGAATTCTTGATCTGAAAAGTCTCATAATTCTTGTGATTCCACCTATGTCACCTCTCATCTTCTTACATTGATCTTCCAAGGTTGTAGATATAGAACTATCTCTCCCCATTTGGGCCATTTGAAGACCACACTCATGACATTTGAAGACCATACGCATGAGTACTTGGAGCAGGTGTACAACTACATTCTTGTGCTAAAGCAATTTAAATTATCCTTGTAAGCATAGGCATGTCCAACCCTATTTTCTTATTTTTCCATCTTGTAGATGTAGACTTGATTTGCTGATAGATCCATGCAATGAAATCCATTGTGCTTTCAAATCTAACTGCATACATCATAACATGTCATATTCTTTTATGTAGTATAATGCATCTGTCTTGGGTCTTGGGTGATGGGGGATAATTCTAACACCCCAATGCAACAATGGAAGATGGCTTCCCTCCACTAGGCCCACAAACAGTCATATATGCTCACTGTTCTGAACTTTTCTCCTCACCTATATAGAGATTTAAAATGAAACTTTTCAAACTTAGAGACTGTGTGTGTATGTATGCATGCATGTGTGTGTATGTATGCATGCATGTGTGTATATGTGTGTATGTATGCATGTGTGTATATATGTATGTGTGTATGCATGTGTGTGTGTATGTATGCATGTGTGTATATGTGTATATGTGTATGTGTGTGTATGCATGCATGTGTGTATATGTGTGTGTATGTATGCATGCATGTGTGTATATGTGAGTATGTATGCATGTGTGTACATGTGTGTGTGTATGTATGCATGTGTAGATGTGTGTGTATGTATGCTCTATCTTCCTCTCTTTCATCTCTCTTTATCTCTCTCTCTCTTTCTTTTTCTCTCTTTATCTCTCTATCTCTCTTTCTCTCTCATCTCTCTCTATCTATCTCTCTCTCTCTCTCTTTCTCTCTTTCTCTCTCTCTCTCATTCTCCTCTCTCTCTTCTCTCTCTCTTTATCTCTCTCTATCTCTCTCTCATCTCTCTCTTTATCTCTCTATCAATAGAGAATAAAACAATCACTTACAGGTATGTCCCTCTTTTGGATTGTTGTCGTCAAAGTATAATGTATGTCGTCTATCGTCGAATTCCAAAGAATCAATGCCAAAAAACTTCGGCAAAATCAAAGAGAAGAGAAATTATAAGACCTAAAGCATAGAGAAAGACAAAGGCTAAGAGTATCGCACAACTTACCAAGATGTGAGATCTAAACAGAGAGAGAGTGTGTGTGTGTGTAGAGAGAGAGATATGTGTGTGTGTGTGTGTGCACAAGACAATGCAGGTCACAATTCGCTTCGCGTGCGCAAGTTGGACAGAAGACAACCAGTACTTAGTGTAAAACACATGCAAAAGGTTGAGTTTTGCTCTCGGGTTCCCGGTATGTTTAAAACACGGCCTCGGTATTTGCGTCGGTATGAGCATCGGTAATTTCCAGTAAATTACCGATGCTTATACCGATGCCCATACCGATGCATATACCGATGCTCATACCGATGCCCATACCGGCGATCACGAGACATTCCGACGATCCGTTTTAAACGGTCATACCGACGGTCACTTGACCATCAGTATCTTTAAGTGAACTTTTCCAACGTTTTATACCGACGTCGGAAGTGACCGTCAGTATAGGCAGCATCGGTATGCCCCTCATATGTTGTAGTGTGGCACCCAATTCAGGCAACATTACATTTTTGGGCCACCTGAGGCTTATATTAGTTGCCCTATTTGTGGTTAGGAGGTCTCCCCATATCTTGGTGTGTTGAGGAATTGGTAGGTGCCTAAACTCTCAAAATAGTAGTTACCTTATATGGGATAAAGATGGAGTTATGGTAGTTTCCAAAATGTGGTGAGATGATGAGGATGGTAGTCTCACAAATAATTCATGCATCAACTAGATGGTCCATTTAATTGATGCTCTAGTATGGTGGTCTCTGAATTAAGTAGTGTTGTGGTCACCCAAGGATGAAGCACCAATTTAAGTGGATGCCCAATTTGGGGATGATAGGTTGTATACATTTAGCTGGTCGCCCAAGCTTCATGAGTACATGCATGGTATGTGGTCACTCTCATGCTTGGCATAAAAAAGAAAAAAGTAGTCACCCTCCTCATGCTTGCTAGGCCTGCTCCAATTGGTGCCTCCATGATGATGCTACATGTTCTAGACATTAATTGAGATGGTCAATTGTCTAGTAGGGTATTCTACTCTATAGTCTCCCACATCAAGTCTTTGCACCATCTGAGTTCAACTACTCCTTTATTTACTTATTCAAAACAAAATGAGCTACAAAATTGAAATGAACCATGGTACATACAGTGAGTGAATTTCTTCTTGCTTGATTCAAATAAAATTAAAGTCCACATTGGAAATGTTATCTAGGGGCTTCTAGTTGTTGCATGCTACCATAAAATATCTCTTTCTTGGCCTTTGAATGTTGGCCATAGGTCCTCTTCTTTACTTTTGTGTGTTGTACTAATCTTTTCATTTCATCAAATCTCTTTAGAGCCATAATGCTCATCTTCTTAGTTCTCTTTAGAGAATGTTGGCCATAGGTCCTCTTCTTTACTTTTGCGTGTTGTACTAATCTTTTCTTGTCATCAAATCTCTTTAGAGCCATATCTCACAAAAGGGGAAAAGCAAGTATGGTTCAGCTTTGGGTTCTTCAAAACCAAAGCCTCAAGCTTCCTCTTCCACTCATTCCTCTAATGATGGTGATTTGCAAAAGAAGAAGAGATGCAAATATTGCCGGAAGGTTGGTCATACTATTGATGAGTGTAGAAAGCTTGCTAAATGCAATGAAAAGAAGAAGGAATCCAGCATGTCTATTGCTGAAAATTCAGCAAATGTAAAGAATGATGAAGCTAACATGGCTCAAGATTTTTGGGCATGTGTTGTTACATGTCATTATGATGCTTCTTTGCATTCTAAATGTATGGTTGTGAGTGAGGCTGATTCCGATTGGTTTTTTGATAGTGGTGCTTCAAAGCACATAACATCATGCAAGGCCTCTTTGAAAGATACACCTAAAGGAGGAGATGTACTGTGTGCAAACAATGCCTCTTATCCTATCATTGGAGTAGGCGAAATTGAGTTAGGCGAAATTGAGTTACGGCTGCAAATGGAGGTGTGATTCTCTTGAAAAATGCATTGTATGTGCACGGTAGCAAGAACAACTTAGTTTCAGTTCCGTTGATTGCTAAAGCTAGACTTCACGTACACTTTGTTGATGATAAGTGTATGGTTCATGATTTCAGCAATGGCGATGTTATTGTGATGTCCGGTACATTATGTAATGGTTTGTATCGCATGGATACATACAAGAGGGCTGCCTCGAATGACTTGGTTGCTCATACTTCTTCCATGGCCAAAATGGAGCTTTGGCATGCTCGTTTTGGTCACTTAAACTTCAATAGTTTGATTTACTTGCAAAAGAAGGACATGGTTATTGGTTTCCCTACACTTGAGTCCATTGAAAAGCATGCATGTGAAGGTTGCATTCTTGGAAAAATGCATCGTGCTTCTTTTCCAAAAGATAGTCATACACACACTACAAGAAAACTACACCTTGTTCATAGTGATGAATGTGGTCGCGTCAAGACTCCATCTTTTGGGAAGCATGTATATTTTGTTACCTTCATTGATGATGCTACTCGCCATACATGGGTGTATCCTATGAAAGCAAAGAATGAGGTATTTTCTTGCTTCAAAGCATTTTTAGCTATGGCTGAAAATTTTTCTTCACAAAAGCTTTTGACTCTATGCACGGATCGTGGTGATGAATACATGTCACATGAGTTTAATGCTTTTCTTTGTGAAAGAGGTATTTCACACCAATGTACGAACCTCTTGCCGAGCATAAAAATAGAACTCTACTTGAAATGGCATGATGTATGGTTAAAGGAAAGCATCTTCCTGATAAGTTTTGGATGGATGCAGTCATGTGTGCAAATCATGTGTTGAATCGCTGCCCTACAAAAGCATTGAGAATCATCACTCCTTATGAGGCTTGGAATGGTCATAAGCCTATGGTTAGTCGTATGCGTGTGTTTTTTTGTTTGGCATATGCTCTTGCACCATCACAACAACGTCATAAACTTGATGACAAGGCAAAGAAATGTATATTTGTTGGTTATAGTGTTGAAACTAAGGGATATCGTTTGTATCATCCATTGACGAACTCAATTATTGTGAGTCAAGATATGGTATTTGCGGAAAATTCAGTTTTCCCTCTACTTGAATGTAAAAAGCAGCCAACAGTTAGCTAACAAGATGTGTTCGATACACTCATGCCTTTGTTCCAAAATGGTGCGCTTGACTATGGCCATGTAGACCAGCCAACTAAGGTTCAAAGGGCTGAAAATTTCTAGCCAAATAGGGCTGAAAATGTAGAGAATTTCCAGGCAAACATGGCTGAAAATTTTCAGCTAAACCATGTCCAAACTGTTGGAAAGTTCCAGCCACATATGGCTGAACATTTGCATCAAAATATGGTTGAAAATGAGCATGAAATTTAGCCCATGCATGTTGTACATATTGAAGACATTTTACATAATGAACGCATGTCTATCAAGAGTGCACAAACTATGCCCAAGTGGTTGAAACAAACTTTGTAGGACAGCAAATTGAGTGCACCTTTACTTGGTAGAACAAGATCAAGCTCTCACCATGCATCAAGTAATTTTGTGGATTATTCTCTTATTGCTACAGCATGTAATGAAGAGCCACTTTCTGCATGTGACGATCCACAATGGATGAGTGCTATGCAATCAGAAATGGATTCCATACATAGGAATGGTACTTGGGAGTTATGTGAATTTCCAAAAGGAAAGAATGCCATTGGTACAAAGTGGGTTTATAAGATTAAGAGAAAATCTGATGGTAGCATTGATCACTACAAAGATAGATTGGTTGCTAAAGGATATGCGCAACAATATGGCATTGACTATGAGGAAACTTTTGCACCTACTTCACACATGACTACCATTCGTACCATGGTTGCATTGCCTGCCCATCGAGGTTGGAAAGTGCATCAGTTGGACATAAAAACAACCTTCTTGATGGTGATTTGCAAGAAGAGGTCTATGTGAACCAACCTCATAGATTTGTTATGAAAGGGAAAGAGCATATTGTTTTTCGCTTGCATAAAGCCTTGTATGGTCTCAAGCAAGCTCCACGTGCATGGTATGACAAAATCCATAAGCACTTGATTGCTCTTGGCTTCATATGTAGTCCAATTGAAAGCACACTCTATGTGCGCAAAAGTGGGGCTGATCTTATAGAGCTTGTTCTTTATGTCGATGACATACTCTTGACTGGGTCATGTGATGCAAAACTTGAGATTCTTATGGATGTTTTGCAGCATACTTTTGATGTCACTTATCTTGGTCTTTTGAGCTACTATCTTGGCATCGCGATTGTATCCATTGAGGGGGGAATTGTTATGCATCAAGCAAAGTATGTTGAAAAACTACTTTAGTGTTTTGACTTTGAGGATTGCAAGCCAGTTTCCACACGAGTTGAGACAGGATTTAGATTCTCAGTTGAGGATTCCAGTGATGCATTTGACACTTCTCTTTATCAACAAGCTATGGGATGTCTTATATATGCATGCAATACAAGGTCGGATATACAGTATGTGGTTTCCCAGTTGAGTAGATTCATGCATAGCCCTAGCACTAAGCATTGGCAAGCAGTAAAACATGTGTTTAACTATCTCAGAGGCACTTTGAGCTTAGGTCTCTTTTATGGCAGATATATTCAGTCATGCTTGTATGCTTTTACAGATAGTGAGTGGGCTGGTTGTTATGATACTCGCGTATCCACTAGTGGTAATTGCTTTTTCCTTGGAGACTCATGCATATCTTGGTTGAGTAAGAAGCAACCTACAGTGGTGACATCGAGTTGTGAAGCTGAGTATAAGGCAGTTTTCACAGCCATAGTGGAGTGTATATAGCTGAGATGCCTATTGATGGATCTTTGCATGGAGATTGATGTTGCTACGCATATTCTCACTGATAGTCAAAGTGCTTTGGCTATTGCACGAAACCCAGTGTTTCATGCACGAACCAAACATATTGAGATGCATTATCACTATGTGAGAGAGCACCTTCATGCAAGAGATATTGATTTGGTATATGTGCCTACACAAGATAATGTGGCAAACATATTCACCAAAGCTCTTCCACAGGAAAAGTTTGAAGCTTTTCGCAAAGCTTTAGGCTTATTACCTTGTGGGGGTTGATCTGTCACTCCTTGTATGTGCTCACATCATTCGCTCCAGGGGGGTTTGTTACACTTATGTGTTCCTCGAGTAGCTTTGATGTGAACCTTTTCCCTAGACATGGGCACTTTTTACTCTAGTGCTGGCTAGAGGTTTTTTCCCAATGTTACCACATACTTGATACTCTCATATGCGGTGGTACTTTGTACTTAGGGATATTATTCAGCTCTTACTTCACTTCAGTTCATCATCAATTGAGAGAGCTATTCCAGCTATCGTCTTCTCTGTGTGTCTTGCTGCGTTTATGCTCCTTTTGTGTGCTTCTCGTGTGTCTCTCGCACTTCTACACACACCCAACATATTGCATGACCTTGATGTCTGATGGAGGTACACCGAGACATCATGCATGACATTAATTGCATTTATGAAGCACACTTTCATAAAAGCTATCCCAAAATCATGTGTGATAGGGCCAAATTTGGGACCCATTGACTGGATTCCATAATATTTCAATGCTTAAACTAGGCAAACAAAATGTGCCTAGACCAATTTTGGAATGGATATAGAAAGGACCTATCAATCATAATTTAAATTTACCTGCTTGATGCTTCATTTTTTAATAGAAGAACAAAACTAGATCACCACAACAGAAAACCGAAGTTTTCAAATGCTGATCATGCCACTCACTTTGGTGGTGTTGGACTTCGTGCATAAGTATGAAACTTTGATAACGATGGTCTTCCAAAGATCAAAGAGTATGGAGACAATAAATTAAGGATTCCTCTGATACTAAGCATTCTTGAACCACAATAAGTAAACTGGGAACCACAAATTCCATGGGAGTGATAGCTTCTAATCCGTAGACCAACTTAAAGGAAGTAAATCCATTAGATCCCACAGGAAGGCAGGGAGATATTGCTTCCATTTATATAGATGTTCTAAGAGCATTTCTTGGAGCATTATTAAGAGAACTTTATTAGTACTCTTTGCCAATCCATTAGCATGGGGATAATAAGGAGTAGTAAATTTTTGTTAAATACGACAATAATCAATATGGCACAAATAAGTTGATTTAAAGAATGAGTGGCTTGATCAGATACTAATTCTAAATGTAGTCCAAAACAAGGAAATAAATGTTTAATGAGAAAAATCACCATCCTTCTCATAGTGGCATGCCATAAGGCCCAAACCTCTACCTAGTGACTATTGTAATATGTACATATCAAGATAAAAGCATATCAGAAATGAGCAGTCGAGGGCTAAGTAGGATTGATAAAATATAAGCCCTATTATTTTAAAGGTTCCAAAGAAAGTATTGACTGGAGGGGAAACCAATGCACCACACAAAGCTCACCATCCATTGAAACGGATCACACAAACACACACAATTGTGGATGTCCCATTGCAAAGTGGGCAACTGCAAACCATTGGAAATAATCTTTCAAATGATAAGTTCCACCCCTAGAAGACCACTAGTAGGACCAACATGGACTTTTGGAATGACCATAGGCACTTCATGAGGAGGCACATAGCAAAGCCAAACACTTATCAGGTCCTTAAAATAGAACTAGTCCAGAATAATAAAAAATTATCGGTTGCACAAAGCAATATTTTTTCGAGTGGTGGACTATAAATGTGCTATAGGGACACAATTAGCTAGAAAGGACATCATTTCCTCATACCATATGGGGATAGCGGGACACCAATAGCTAGAAAGGACATCGTTTCCTCATACCATATGGGGATGCCGATCGCTGCATTATTGGCCTCAATGACTTCAAAACGCTCCTCATCTAGAAATGAATCATCGATCCCCACTAGAGGTTCACCATTGTCCAAACGTGGTAAACAACCAACTACAACATGAGAAAAGCAGGATCGATGGATGACATCATAATCAAATTCCTGCAACACTAGTACCCACCAAGTTCTATTGTTTCACCAAATAAAGCAAGGATGAATGATCCACATGGGAAGTGAGCTAGGGACATCCCAGTAAGTATTGTGAATTTTCTTTGATAGAATAGATGAGGCCATGGCAATCACGTTCAGTGACCAAATAACTCTTTTCAACATTAGTCAAACAATGAGTAGCACAGTAAACGAGACGGAATGAGTAGCACAGTAAACGAGACGGAACCAAGAATGTCCTCCCTTTTGCATGAGAATTGAACCAATAGCTATATCAAAAGCATCAACAAATACATGAAAGGGATGTTCCCAATCAAGTGCTTGGATTACATGCGTCTTTGTAAGAATAAGTTTAAGTCATTGTAAGACAATATCACATCCACATTCCACTAAAATTTGGTTGATTGAACATAAGCCAAGCCATTAACGGGCATAGCAATGTGAGCCAAATATCGCAAATGGAAGCCATGCCATTGTATTTGCCCTAAAAATTGAATTACACCTTTGGAGGCCTAGAGGGGAGGGCTTCCAAAACCACATTCACTTTATCAGGATCCATGGCAATGCCATCCCTCAAAATAACATGTCCTAGTAATTGTCCAGATTTTACCCCAAAAATTGATTTAGTTGGATTCATACAAAGATGAACCTTCTGACACTGAGCGAAACATAAGCGTAAATGTTACAAATGATCAATTTTGCTCCCTAAAATAGAGAAATCATCGAGGAACACCCGCATAAATCTAGTTAAATATAGGTATATATATATATATATATATATATATATATATATATATATATATATATATATATATATATATATATATATATATATATATATATATATTATGACATTGCAAAGTACTAGGAGCATTCGAAAGTCCAAAACACATAACTTTGTAGGCAAAAACTCCCCAATTCATGAAAATAGCAGTTTTAGGGACGACTGCTTCAGCCATCCTGACTTGATTGTAACTAGTGAACCCATCCAAAAAAGAATATATCTCTTGCCTAGCTACCTCATCAACCATAGTATCCAAAAAGGTTAAGGGAAAAGGATCTCGGACCGTAGCTACATTCAACTTACAATAATCAACATAGATCAACAACTACTTATTTTTCTTAGGAACTATAACAATAGGGGAAACCCATTGTGGATACTCAATAGGAACAATAAATCCTACACGCAACAATCGATCTAATTCTTCCTTTACTCTATTAGCACAATTTGAATCCATGCAATAGTGCTTTTGAATGACAAGTGAGACATCTGTTTTCAGTTGAATCTTATGCTTGCAGATGTGGGGGTCTAAGTTTCTAACCCCTCCATTTTAGAATAATCCCAAGCAAAGACATCCTTAAATTCTATTAATAGGGAAATTAATTGATTACATAATGAGAAAGGTAGCTCAACACAATTTCTCACCATTTAATGTTTAGCTGCACTACTTAAATCAAGCATTTTGATATGATCTTCCTAAACATGGACATTGGTAGATTATAAAGGATCATCTACTAGGAGGCTTACAACTAAGGTGGCGACCAAGGCATAGACCTTGGTGTACCTTGTCATTCGAGTCACCAAAGTCACCGTTGGTGCCATTGGCTGCACGCAAGGGAGGACCTCAACGATCAAGGAATATAGAGGTTCACGATACTTCCTGGGAGGTCACCCATCCCAGTACTATTCCCCTCGGAGCTCGCTTAATTGTGGCAATCTCTTGCCACTAAGCTACACTCTTGTGGTGTCTGAAGAAGGGGAAAGAATAAGGTTGACATTACCTTGAACATGTTTTGGTCCCTCAAAGCTTCATTCTTTGCTTTCAAAGCCTATTTTTCAAGCATTTTTGGCATGTCTTTTGGAGCCATTTTGGAGTACTTTCACACATAGTTCTCTTCACACAGGTCCAAGAACATCAAGAAGAGTGTTCTTTCTACTTCTCTGACAATAAATATCAACCTTTGGGGCTCTGTTTTTAGCCACACTCATAAAACTACAAGTTTCATGCAAGGTTTTCAGTTTTGCTGGGAGCAACCACTGCAAATTTATGCAGGTTTTTGAGCCTAAAACATCAGAGTTGATAGACACTTGTAGGTGTTATTGGCTGGTTTTTGGGCTGTGCATTCAACCTTTTGGTGTCATTTTACTGCATATATTGAGCACATAAAAACCATGTACACTTCTGTGGATACCGCTTATGTACGTCCATGTGGTCATTGATATAACGATTATGTTTTTTGCATAAAGCCTTTTACGTTTGATAAAGAGGGTCATGGTGAGGTTTTCTTAACCGGGAGACACTCATATGTCAGGGTCTCTTCGGTGATGCAGGTGGAAGACTTACCCAGCGTCGCCATAGGAGATGTATGATAGTTGTTCATAGGTGCTCGATAAGCCTAGTTGGCGTCTATTGGGTAATTGATTATATGCAATGGAGTCAATGATTCACTATGCAGGTAAACATGTCAGTACTTGTAGTTTTATGATATTTTGACAGTGGTCATATGCTCATTTTGCACAGGATACTATGGCCAAATTTTTCCAGATTTTTGGTTGTATCAACTATATAGTGGTCATTTTACTCCTTGATACACTTATTCGTTGGTGTTCGGACTCTTCTAGCTCCATTATCAGTCTATTCAGTTCTCTACCATCATGGCATCAGAGATCTCATGCACATCCGATGGATCAGGGTCTAGCGCTAGTGTTCCGAGGAGGAGCTATAACTTGCAGGGCAAAGACCATTTTGAGATCCAAAAATTTGATGGCACAAAATTTTCTCTATGGAAGAATCAGATTAAAGATGTGCTGATTCAAAGGAGGCAATGGAAGCTAGTAAATGGAATTTCAAAGAAGCCTGCTGACATGGATGAAGATGATTGGGATGAGGTAGATGAAATGGCTAGGTATACCATTGGCTTGCACCTGGCAGATAATGTTTACTTTATAGTATTAGATTGTGAAAGTGCAGAAGAGCTTTGGAAGAAGTTATGCAATACACATGAAAAAGAGACGACATCAAATAAATCTGATGAGAAAATTATATGACCTTCATATGAAGGACACACATAGTGTTGTTGCTCATCTAACTTGCCATCATCATGGGATACGTTTTGCACAGTTATTAGCAACAGTGCACCTGGTGGTAAACTCGTCTATGATGACATATGTGGAGCACTCTTGAGTGAGGAGATTCGTAGAAAATCTATGGATGGCGTTGAGAGTGGAGATGCATATAATGTTTGTGATTCTTACCAAGGAAAGAATCAGCAACGTGGCAGGAGCAAGAACAAGGAAAAGAATGGTCAATGGAATAAAAGTAGAAGTAAATCAAGGAAGAGGGATATCGAATGCCATTATTGTCATAAGAAAGGACACATGAAGAAAGACTGTTATGCATTAAAGAATGCTAAATGTAAAGGACAGAATGTTGATGAGCATGTTAAACAGTTACCTGCACCATCTACTTTGACTGTGAAGATTGAAGAAATTAATGCTATTTCTGATGATGCTCATGTGTTGACACTTGATAGTACTGTGCCAACTCAGGCTCTTATGGCTAATTCTCTTTCGCACACCTGGCTGCTAGATTCTGGTGCTTCTTTCCATGTGATACCACATATAGAATGGTTCTCTTGGTACCGTGAGACTTGGTGACTCTTACCAGTGTGATGTTGTGGGGATTAGAGATGTGGTTGTGTAGTTCATTGATGGTTCAAAATTTACTATGCATAATGTACACCATGTACCTCAGTTATCACGCAGTTTGATGTTAGTTGGTCAACTTGATGACCTTGGTTATAAGGTGGTCTTCCATGCTCAATCCTTTTGCATATCAAAGGGCAATATGGTTATTGCAAAAGGAAGCAAAGTTGGCTCACTTTATCCTTTATTTGTATCACAGAAAGAACACTTGTTAACTGTTATTGAACAGTCTATGGCTTGTAATTGGCATGGTCGTTTGGGCCATATATCTCGTAGTGGAATGGAAAATCTTTCTCGTTCTGGCTACTTACCTATGTTATCTTTCTCCGATTTTTCATTTTGTGAGCATTATCAATATGTAAAGCAAACCAAAAATGTTCATAGAATGCACATTGACTCTTCAATTTAGCCTTTAGATCTCATTCATACAGATGTGTGTGGCCCTACGCCGACTAGGTCCTTAGGTTGTTCTCTTTACTTTGTCACTTTCATAGATGATGCTACTAGAAGGTTTGGGTATATCCTATCAAATCGAAGGATGAGGTATTCCCTACTTTTAAAAAATGACTTGCTTTCGTTGAGACTGAAAAAGGAACTAAGCTTAAGGCTTTATGTTCAAATAACGGGGGGTGAGTATACCTCACATGAATTCAGCCTTTTTTGTCAGTCTAGAGGGATTCATAGAGAGTTTACAACTCATTATATCCTAGTACAGAATGGTGTAGCTGAGAGGATGAATGTATTCAAGATAGAGTAGTCTCTATGTTGCATCATGCAAACCTCTCACAAGTCTTTTGGGCAGAAGCAGTATTGACTGCAGTTCATGTGATTAACCTTTCACCTAGTACTGCCAAAGGTATGAAAGTGGCACATGAGTTATGGATAGGAAAGCCACCATATTATGATCATCTTCGAGTTTTTGGGTGTGAAGCATATGTTCATATATCCAAGAATCTTAGACAAAAGTTGGATCATAAGTCAAAAGGAATGCATTTTTCTTGGATATGGTCGAGAAGGACAATTTGGATATCGCTTATGGGATCCTAAAACATGGTCAATGATGAGAAGTAGTGATGTCATTTTCAGTGAGTCTAAGATGCATAAACAACCCATTAAGGAGGTTGAAGTGAGAAGAGTGGTGTTTGAGGATACTAGTCCTCCGATTAGCATGCATAAAAATGCTGGACATAGGGATGTTCAAGAGAATGTCCACTCAGATCAGTCCGCACATGTTCCTGTTCAGCAACCATTGAGATGTTGTGCACGTGTCTCACATCCACGTGATAGATCTGTTCCATGTTTATATTTTGTTATGCTAACAGATGTCGGTGAGCCTTCTCGCTACAAAGAGCTATGCGATGACAGAGGATCGTGTCAAGTGGGAGCGTGCCATGAAGAGTGAGTTGGATTCTATTCACAAGAATGGTACTTGGGATTTAGTACCTTTGCCAAAGGGCAATAAAGCTTTACCATGTAAATGGGTATATAAGCTGAACTTCACATCAGATAATGCTTCTCCAAAGTATAAAGCACCACTTGTTGCAAAGTGTTTTAAGCAACAACACGGTGTTGATTTCAAGAAAATCTTCTCTCCAGTGGTCAAGATGACTACCTCGTGCATGTTGCTTGGATTCGTTGCAATGGAGGACTTAGAGCTAGTCCAAATGGATGTGAAAACTGCTTTCTTCCATGGTGATCTTATAGATGAGATCTATATGGAACAACTAGAGGGTTATGTAGTTCATGGCAAGGAAAGTCTAGTTTGTAAGCTTAAGAAGAGCTTGTATGGACTTAAACAGTCCCCTAGACAATGGTACCAAAAGTTTGATGCTTTTATGAAGTCTCAAGGCTATTCTCGAAGCAATGAGGATCATTGTCTCTACACAAAGAGATGCTCATATGGAAGCTTGATATGCTTGATACTTTATGTCGATGATATGTCAATTGCTGGGAAGTCCTCTTATGATTTGTCAATTCTCATAAAGAAGTTGAGTCAGACATTTGATATGAAGGATTTGGGGGATGCCAAACATATCCTTGGCATGCGCATTACTCGTGATAGGAGCAAAAGATGCATATACTTGTCTCAAAGTGAGTACATATCCAAAGTACCTCACATGTTCAATATGCAGAGTAGAAAGGCATTGAGTACACCTTTACCCACATATGTGAAATTGAGTAAGGATGATTTCCCCAAATGAGATGAGGAAAAGGAATTCATGACCAAAATTCCCTATCAGTCTGCCGTTGGTAGTCTCATGTATGCTATGGTAGCCACGAGACCAGACATTGCATTTGAAGTGGGAGTTGTGAGTAGATATATGTCTAATCGTAGCAAGAAACATTGGGAAGCGGTCAAGATGATTTTGAGATATCTGAGTGGCACTAAGGACAAGTGTCTATGCTTAGGTAGAGGGAAAGCATCCATTATTGGTTACACAGATTTTGACTATGCTGGTTGTGTAGACAATCATAAGTCTACATCAGGGTATATTTTTCATTTTGTTGGAGGTGCTATCTCTTGGAGATCTCATATTCAAGAATGTAAAGTTGTTTCCACCAAAGAAGTAGAGTACATCAAGTGAGGCATGTAAGGAAGCATTGTGGCTTTCTCGTCTTGCTTGTGATATGGTTTTACCTCAACATGTACCTCATTTGCTCAGTGATAGTTAGAGTGCCATTGCTTTGGCTAAGAATCCAGTCTATCATGCAAAGACCAAGAACATTGAGGTGAGGTATCACTTCATTAGAGATTGCTTAGCCACTGAGCGCATTATTCTTGAGAAGTTTCACACTCTAGATAATGTTGCAAATGCTTTGACTAAAGCTCTACCATAGGATAGCTTTCGACACTGTTGTCACTTGATGGGGGTTACTTGATTCATGATCTTACACAGTCACTTGTATACTATGTAACATGCCCATCAGGTGGGAGGTATAGTTTGTATACTTACACTTAGGTATTCTTTATCATTCTTTATTTTTCTCCCATAGTTACTTTGGCCATATTGGCCTTTAGTGGGAGATTATTACCGTTAGTGACCATGTGAAAGGCCAAATGGCCATTGGACACTTCTTTGTATATTTTCTTTAATAAAACATATAGTGGCTTGATCAGTCACATACTGTAAGTTCGACCGCATTTGTAATACCTAAGAATTCTATCTTCGTGCTCCCTCTGTATTGTGTTTTTCTGTGTATTCTGCAGTCTCTATGTAGAGTATCGTGTGCGGCCTTAGGAGCTCATTTTTTTGCTTCGAGGATATCGTCATGGAGCTTGCGAGAAGGAGAGTGCACTGTGGTGCATCGCTATTGAAATACTTCATCATCCAAGGTCACATAATATTTCTTATGTCCTTCACAAAAAGTGACAGCTTGAGAACCCCAATCTTGATGAACTCTCAAAACAAATGAGAAAATGATTGAAAATGAAAAATACAAATAGTGCTTAGGAGCACTTTTCTACTCAAGACTAGAGAAGGGAGGGAGAGATGGATGAAGAAGTGATGAAGCAAAATAAGAACTAAAACAAATTGGATCTCTAAAAAATGGCCTATGTTATGATACCATGTTGAAATGAAGAAAACAAACCCTAAATTGCTATTAATCACACTATTTGGACTATGGAGGATGGAACAAAAGAAATGAAAACATGATGAACTTAATTAATATGAAAAGACTTATGTGAGTTGGTCTAGAAGCATGATGACTCAACGAGGAGAGTGTAGAATCTTTTGGCAATGAAGTAAAGAGAATGAACATGTGTGGAATGAGGCAAGGCCCTCCTTTCATGGATTGGAGAGCAAATATCCTTGCATATGGGATAAATGCACTTGTACTAGAATGAAAAAGGCTTTGAAAAAATGGGTAGAGCTAGGACATCTCAAGAATATAGAATAAGATTATCCAAGGATTTGATTATGAACTTTGGTATGAAAAGGGATGGTCAATGTGGTGATTGAACATTCATTAAGTTGCACCCATGGTCAATGGTTTGAACTTGACACATATTTTTACCAATTTCTCGAATCAATGAATAATAGATGCAAGGGAGATCTTGGACATATCTTAGCCTCAAAAACAATTCAAAATAGAGAGCCAATTGTAGAATGACCATTGAGGAATGCCAAAGAAAGGTTCAAGCACTACAATTTTCAAAGTAGCTTCTCCAATAAAAGCTTTGTTGAGCATGCTTGTATAAACACATTTAATACTATTTACTTATTTTTATGAATCATGAAGTGAATATAATTGAAAGAATTGGGTTGAGATTATTGATTTATCCTCTCTACATTCTTGAAGAAAAATTGATGAGTATTTCAATGGAATTCATTATGAGGCCATATGGAACCCATAAAGCTATAAATCCATATAGAAGGTAGAAAGTAGATTAGCCACTCAATTTATTTCCACCCAAATCTCAATCAAAACTATAGAACTAGTAACTAAGTCCATGGTGTACTACAAGTCACATGTTTTATATTGATAAGAAATTATCCATATATTTCTTGGGATTAGTATTTAGGTATATATACACTAAATTGACCTTATGCACCATTGAACATCCTTACACAAATAGAGAAAAGAAAGAGCTAAGAAATTTATATAAGACATGCTATGAACATATGGCCCAATCACCCAGACTATTTGAGAAAATTACTTACACATATGCTGAGTTTTTTGATAATGTGTAGATAATTTTTCAATTGTCTATAGTCCTTTTAGGTTGATACACGTGTTTCAATCCAAAGCCCCATTTATAATTGGCATTTAGGCTCAAAGTGTTCTAGTCACCAAAGATCTCAAGAAAAAACTAAAGAAGCCCCAATATTCTACCAATGCATACACAAATCCCCTATATCATGATGTATCTTTTAAGGTTGATGAGTTAGTTTATTTTAAAGTGTCCAAAAAGTCTAAATAGGTTAAACATGATCTTATACAAAGCTTTCTTCAAGACACCATGGTACTTTTATCATTATATAGAGGATAGGACCCTTAGGTTACCAACTTAAACTCCTTAAAGAATAACTTGGAATCATGAAGCGTATGGCTGATGTGCCATTGTTTGACTAGCCCTGCGGTAGTTGTGACCGCCGTTCAACCCAGTCTTGTAAACCCCTGTTCTTGTGGGATAAGGGGGGTCACATGGGTACTATGCCCTTCCTTGTACAGTTGCAATTTCAAAGTTAAAGCCCGGGGGAGTAGGCCTCGGCCGAACCTCTATTTTTTTCTTTTTTTTTTTAATTCATTAAGTAAAACTTAGATACTTATTTTTTCGGTTTAATATTAAAAGACATGATATGACACAAGGATCAAAGCTATCATTCCTAAAAATCTATCTAGCATTTCATGGCATGCTATCTTTCACTAACACTAAGGGTCAAAGTAATCATCCTCCTTCGTCCTCCTTTAGTAACCCCCTATTGTATAAGTGTTTTGGTTGGCATTCTTGCCCATTCTCCTTCATCCAAGAGTGTCCCTCCATCCAACCAAAAAACACACACACACATATGGATACAACCAAAAGAATATACGTAAGACTTTCCAACTCAAGACTGAAGGTCAATTGAAGTCTATTGAGCCTCTTTATCTTATTTCAATTTTGTCAATTAAAAATAAAAGATTAGATTATCTTTAGGCAACAATTCAACATTTAACTTTATAATCACATTTCCTCCTTATTTAAAAAAAAACATCAAAGCTAGTGTAGAAATTAATAGCCCTAATTTATGCATATGCTTCCCTTCAGCTAAATCATCTAAATATGTAGAGCATAATTCTTTTCTTCTTAGATTCACTTCCAAACATGATGGAATGGACCATGATATTAAGATCTGTACGTTGGGGAATTGCTTGTACAGGGCACTTGCATTTTCCCATTGTACATTATCTTCACTTTCATATGTCCACTTTATTTAACTACTCTTTATAAAACTGACTTCTTTTACATTTATCTCAAGCATGTATACCTTTCTAGGTTGATGAAGTGTGGAGTTAAGTCAGTTAGATATAACAATTTTATCTTGTGATCCTAAGTTCTCGAAGTCAACAACTTCCTTTTTTAGTGTGCTTGCCTGAAAGATTTGGTGAATTTAATGTTATACATGTGTTCAAAATTTGAAAGAACAATCAGACATCATTATTATCATTATTGACATCATTATAGACAAAAGTGTACTGAAGCGACAACCATTTCATGCAAACGACTGGGAAGTGGGAACCTTTTGTCCACTGTTTGTTGATGGTGCGTTAGCAGGCTATTCGGCGTCATGGCTCGAACCTATTCAGTGGTGACGAGAAACGAAGAGGTCACCCCCTTCGGGTGGAAGCTCTGCTACAACTCTTCTCCTTCGTCGAGGGTTTTTAAAATTCTGAGAGAGAGGGGCTGTTATGCGAATCATGCCACTCTGGAGGAGCTAGAGCTGGAGTGCGAGCGTCTTTCTAAGTTTTCATATGAGGAAGCGAACAATCAGGATTCACAGTGCTCAAAAGAATCATCCTCCAAAACCATGTGAGGCTGAGAGAGAGAGAGAGAGAGAGAGAGAGAGAGAGAGAGAGAGAGAGAGAGAGAGAGAGAGAGAGAGAGAGAGAGAGAGAGAGAGAGAGAGAGAGAGAGAGAGAGAGAGAGAGAGAGAGAGAGAGAGATTCTTAACATTTATGTAAGGTAGAAGTCGGCCTATGAGACAAACCATGTGAACTATATCGTCTTTCAATCAGAAAGCCAAACGATAATAAATGAAACAAAATTGATATAAGCTAAATTTAGGCTGATCTTAGGTGGAGATGGATTGGGGATGGTGGTAATGATATATCCATGGAGTGTCTAAGGAGGCATGGAGCTTTATCCCAAGCATGTCTATATGTCCAAGGTAGTACAATCATGAGAATGCATCAAGCTACCTAACCCCATCCTCTGCTAGGGAGGGGTGTAAGATGTGGTAAATGGGTGGGTATGGTGCTAGGTATGCCAGGATGAAAGCTGCAGGGTCAGCCCTCATATGGGAAAGTTGCTCCTCAGTGGCACAATGCTCTCGAGCCTACATCTTCTTGATCAACTGATGGTGGAGGCACACATCCTTACAGCATGTGACTTATGGTAGTTGTCTTGCTCAGTTTATCGTTGCCTGGGAGAGTGTCCCTCCCAATTGAGTGTCGAATGAGAGGGAGGAGGCAATCTTTTGAAAGAAGTCTGTGAGCTTCAACAGCCTCCTCTCCATTTGTCTAGCTGAGGCTTCATATCTGTCTCTTATCTCAGTATATGCGATGCATCGATATACGAATTGCTTCTCACTCTAGAGCTCCTTTTGGCATGCTTTCCAAGCGTCCTCTTTTACGGAAACACCAGTCTATCTCCTGATCTCGATTTCTAGTCTATGTGATCCCAACCTTAACTTGCTAATCCCCTCCTCTGAACTATGTGGCATATATATCCATGTAACATGGCTTTTGCATGGACCCTCTTGATAGTATAGTGAGGAACTGATCTTTGTAATCAGACATCCTTGTCCCGAAGTAAGGCCACTTCCCATACCCTTCTAATGTATAGCTGTCAAAGGACTTGAGGAACTGATCTTTGTAATCAGACATCCTTGTCCCGAAGTAAGGCCACTTCCCATACCCTTCTAATGTATAGCTGTCAAAGGACTTGTCTCACCACCAAGTTCCTCTCATTGCAAGAGAGGAGAACATAGGGAAAGTCAGGGATACCTCATGAGTCATGAGTCATGGAGCTCTATCTGTAAGCTGCGAAACAAGCATGATACTGTACATATCTATGGCCTCTCAATTTGTGCGAATCGGTCATCTGTCAACCCAAGCATGCAAACTGTCGCTGAATACATCAAGGCTGGGGTGACTAAGGTGTTGGAAAGCTATCCCTTTGTGCGGGGCTCTTGAAAGTGTGCCTTGTGGCCTATCTGATCTAATGTGACTATGACCTGATAGGTTGTAGAAGAGTGTTTATGAGTGACTGGAAGAGGAAAGATCAATTTGAAACTGATATTCAGCAAACCCTAATCTGATTTTAGGTTATGGAAGACCCTAAATCAGATGTGTGTGTGATAGATCTCATACTTATAGAATTAGCATAGAATGCTAACAAGTTGCTGACAGAATTTCTCATACTCATATGGAAACACCTTCTCTAACACCTCATCTGAATGCATGTAGCATGCATGTACTGATTCTTCTTTATGTATGTCGAATAGGACTCCTTCAGATATGGATGCCACCTCCTCCATAAGGTCCAAGTAGTACCTGTGTGCATAAAGAGATTATGTACCTGAATAGTTAACATAAGATACAATCTTATGTTAAGCTCCATCCAATGTCTTTGAAGTACACCAAAATCTTCATGTAGAAGACAATCTTCAAATACATAATGTAGATGGTTGATCCAAACCACCAAGCTACTAATGAGTAAGTATTCTCTACAAACAAGAGTGTGAGCACACTCTTCTCCAAGAAGAACTCCATGGCTGCTCCTCAACATAGCTTCACAAAGTGCACCATGGCTGCCCAATGAGTGCTAGAGCACCACCTCCTCAAGCTCCACCATAAGCTAGCATTGGAATTGGTTGGGATGTCTTCAAAAGTGACCAAGAGGCTTCTTATATAGGCCACCAAGTGTTCTAGCAAAAAAATCTTCTTTTCGTAGATCAAAATAAAGCTTATCACTTTTTAAAAATTCAATTGTAAATTTTTTACTAGCTTTTGCTTTATTTTTAAATTATCATAGAAGATAGGTTTTGACTTGTTTTTTTCACTATCTAACCACCTGATGAAAGATCTGAAAACATTTTTATCCAAGCTGAGAGCTATCAAATGAGGTAAAAACCCTACATCAGCAGAAAATTAGGGTTAGGGTTTTCTCCCAAATTTGATCTCTGATGACTTCATGTCATATACCATTAAAAAGCTCTCTTCAAGCTCTACAAGATAGGCTCATAAAAATTTTACCCAAATTTTGTACAAAAAATGATCAAGTACCAAAATTAGGTTTTCTGCCCTAAAAGGACTTTGGGCTGATGTGATATTGTTTTCCAACAATCCCCCCTGCAATGTCATATTGGTACAAAGTGAACTCGATATGTAACTTTCATTCATGTGCAAACTAACGTAAGCTTGAAACTTGTCCTTCAAGATTGACCTTCAAACTTTATCTTCAAAAGTCTTCTTCAAAACTGAATTTAAACTTCTTCAAACTTCAAAAATCTGAATTTTGTTGAATATGAACCATAATACCTGAGAAAATATGCAAACTAGATATCCAATAGTGTTAGCATACATCAAGCAATCATTGCTTGACAACATATGTAGCATGTATTGACTTTGAATATGCTATCTCCTGTCTTCTCAAACCTATAAGCATACACTAGGATTCACATATTTGCATTTACCTTAAGAAAGGTTTCTCAACGTACTTCTGCTGTGTCATGTAGATACACTAAACAAAATCAGAAACTGAATCCAGCCTGGGACTTGTGACTGACAACTTAATGTATTATGAACACTAGCTGGTTCATCTCTGAGTGTACTCAACTAGACTCATGAGAGTCTCTCCAAAATTTCATAATTATGATGTCATCTTGTGACTTGTCTTCATCCTTGTTCCATCTGTAAGTCTTTCATACCTGTGCGTTCAGAGTATGGTATAATCATATATGTGCGCACCTCATAAGTAACAAACCTCTCTGAAATATCGAGCTTCTCTGTAATAGAACTCTGGAACTTTCTCCCGAACAGGAACACCTAACAGAACTTTCTCCATACATTCTCCTTCTTCCTTCTTCTTTAAAAGCTGGAACATAAAGAGAAACTGACAAAGGAAATATAGGAATACCTGTAGGTATGACTTTGCATTCTTTCACATATGGCTGAAAATAAGTCTTCACGTTTCATCACCCCCATGGATGATTTAACACTAGTATCCAAATTCCTTTAAAGTAAATCAGACTTTATGAAATCTGTGACGTCTTTCTTCTTTCAATAAATTTGGTCTTCAGTGATCAATACCTGATCTGAAAACAAAATATCTGAACCCTTTTATTAGCACTGTACACATGCCAATAGCTTTCCCTTCCATTCCTCAGCTTTCCAAAATTTAGAATAAGGTTAGCTGATCCTATCATAACAAAAACCTTTCTGAAAGCATTCTAGGTTTCATAATCTTCTGCAACATAACAAGTATCTTCTTCTATTTCTCTGCAACACTAATCTGATAGAATCTGAATCTTTGACTTACTTCTTCCAATGTTAAGAATTTTACAAACAAAGGATAGACATCTGACTCAAAAATACTCAAGACCTTCAAGATCATACAAGATCTACAAAATCTACAAGATCTACGATCTCTAATGTTGGAAATTAGGTAGGCCCATAACTAATTCCACATGTCCCAGAGGTCCAGGATCTACAACACAGATTCCAACATCTTTCAAAATTGACAAACATGAACATACCACACTTTAATCATACAATGATGAGACAAAGATAGAGAGAGATTAGACAACATGTTCAAAGTGCTACGTAAGCCACTGCTTACTCACACCACATATATACAAATGTCAAATTACAATGTGGGAGTCAAAATCTCAACCACTCTATGTGAACAGAAATAGATGGAAGAGTGTATGTACAGAATTTACAAGAATATTCAAATGTAGGGACAGAAATCTGAATATGTATGAGATGTATGACCTGATAGGTTGTAGAAGAGTGTTTATGAGTGACTGAAAGAGGAAAGATCAGTTTGAAACTCATTCAGCAAACCCTAATCTGAATTTAGGCTATGGAAGACCCTAAATCAGACGTGTGTGTGATAGATCACATACTTATAATTAGCATATAATGCTAACATTCTCATACTCATATGGAAACACCTTCTCCAACACCGCATCTGATTGCATGTAGCATGCATGTATTGATTCTTCTTTATGTATGCCGAATAGGACTCCTTCAGATATGGATGCCACGGCCTCCATAAGCTCCAAGTAGTACCTATGTGCATAAAGAGAATTGGTACTTGAATAGTTAACATAAGATGCAATCTTATGTTAAGCTCCATCCAATGTCTTTGAAGTACACCAAAATCTTCGTGCAGAAGACAATCTTCAAATACATAATGTAGATGGCTGATCCAAACCACCAAGCTGCTAATGAGTAAGTATTCTCTACAAACAAGAGTGTGAGCACACTCTTCTCCAAGAAGAACTCCATGGCTTCTCCTCAACATAGCTTCACAAAGTGCACCATGGCTGCCCCATGAGTGCTAGAGCACCACCTCCTCAAGCTCCATCATAAGCTAGCATTGGAATTGGTTGAGATGTCTTCAAAAGTGACCAAGAGGCTTCTAATATAGGCCACCAAGTGTTCTAGCAAAAAAATCTGCTTTTCGTAGATCAAAATAAAGCTTATCGCTTTTTAAAAACTCAATCGCAAATTTTTTACTAGCTTTTGCTTTATTTTTAAACTATCATAGAAGATAGGTTTTGACTTGCTTTTTTCACTATCTGACCACTTGATGAAAGATCCGAAAACATTTTATGACCTCGAAGCTAAGAGCTATCAAATGAGGTAAAAATCCTAAATCAGCAGAAAATTAGGGTTAGGGTTTTCTCCCAAATCTGATCTCTGATAACTTCATGTCATATACAAGATAGGCTCATAAAAATTTTACCCAAATTTTGTGCCAAAAATGACTAAGTACCAAAATTAGGTTTTTTGCCCTAAAAGGATTTTGGACTGATGTGCAATTGTTTTCCAACAATCCCTCCTGCAATGTCATATTGGTACAAAGTGAACTAGATATGTAACTTTCATTCATGTGCAAACTGACATAAGCTTGAAACTTGTCCTTCAAGATTGACCTTCAAACTTTATCTTCAAAAGTCTTCTTCAAAACTGAATTTGAACTTCTTCAAACTTCAAAAATCTGAATTTGCTGAATATGAACCATAATACCTGAGAAAATATGCAAACTAGATATCCAATAGTGTTAGCATACATCAAGCAATCATTGCTTGACAACATATGTAGCATGTATTGACTTTGAATATGCTATCTCCTGTCTTCTCAAACCTGTAAGCATACACTAGGATTCACATATTTGCATTTACCTTAAGAAAGGTTTCTCAACGTACTTCTGCTTCGTCATGTAGATACACTAAACAAAATCAGAAACTGAATCCATCCTGGGACTTGTGACTGACAACTGACAACTTAGTGTATTATGAACACTAGCTGGTTCATCTCTGACTGTACTCAACTCGACTCATGAGAGTTTCTCCAAAATTTCATAATTATGATGTCATTTTGTCTTCATCCTTGTTCTATCTGTAAGTCTTTCATACTTGTTTCCTTCAGAGTATGGTATAATCATATATGTGTGCACCTCATAAGTAACAAACCTCTCTGAAATATCAAGCTTCTCTGTAGTAGAACTCTGGAACTTTCTCCCGAACAGGAACACCTAACAGGAACTTTCTCCAGACATTCTCCTTCTTCCTTCTTCTTTAAAAGCTGGAACATAAAGAGAAACTGACAAAGGAAATATAACTCTCGCTGCTTGTGCCATGGAGAATACCCCTGTGCTGCCCGAGAAGGTGATACCTAGGTAGACGTAGGAGCTCTCTGTCCTCGAGCTGCAGTGGAGGAGGCGCGATGGCGTACTGTCCTGGAGGTATGGAACATTATGACCTTGGTCTTGCCAAGGTTCACTGTGAGTCCTCTCTCCATGCAGAAGGTATCGAGCTCCTGTAAATGTGATTGCAACCCCCCTCCTGTGACTTTGAAGGAAGAACAATGTCATCAGCATATAATAGGATGTGTATTGGCGTACCTCCGAGGTCTCCTCCTAGCCCTCCTGCTGCCTGCACGTTGTATATACTCCGTGATCTCATCGATGTAGAGACTGAAGAGAGTGGGTGAGAGAGGGCAACCTTGTTTCACACCAATGGTGCTAACAAGGCTGTCTGATAGGCCGCCGGGGCAGCGTACCCTGCTTGTGACTCGTGCATACAAAGCATGGATGGCCCATAGCATGTCTGACGGTACTTGCAACTCTTCGCGTCTCCGTAGTAGTCTTTCTCGAGGGACCATGTCGAAGGCTTTGCAGAAATCCACAAAGAAAAAGTATAGCCTCCGCTTCCTCGCCTTCGCGCTTTCAATCAAGCAACGAAGTACGAAGATGTGGTCGATGGTGGAGAAAGTGCGGCGGAAACCTGCCTAGCCGGGTGCTCTGATCCCAGCTGTGTCAGCGTATGTATTGAGCTCTGCCTCTAGTACTACCCCATAGATCTTGGCCAAGATGTGGCCAAAGAGAGAGAGAGAGAGAGAGAGAGAGAGAGAGAGAGAGAGAGAGAGAGAGAGAGAGAGAGAGAGAGAGAGAGAGAGAGAGAGAGAGAGAGAGAGAGAGAGAGAGAGAGAGAGAGAGAGAGAGAGAGAGAGAGAGGATGTAAGCCTGCCTAGCCGGGTGCTCTGATCCCAGCTGTGTCAGCGTATGTATTGAGCTCTGCCTCTAGTACTACCCCATAGATCTTGGCCAAGATGTGGCCAAAGAGAGAGAGAGAGAGAGAGAGAGAGAGAGAGAGAGAGAGAGAGAGAGAGAGAGAGAGAGAGAGAGAGAGAGAGAGAGAGAGAGAGAGAGAGAGAGAGAGAGAGAGAGAGAGAGAGAGAGGATGTAAGATTGGAAGTTATTTTTATGTAGACTTTGCATATAATAGTATCAATTATTTTTTAAGAAGTTTGCCTTATTTATGCTGATGTATGCCTCTAAGCTCAAGCTGCATATGAAATCAATGTTTAGAATGAAAAGGTTGGGTTTAGAAATGACTTCCTTAAAGCTATAATTGTTATGTTTTGAGCTCGACAAATTATCTGTTTATATATTAGTATTGTAATGCGATGGAGATAAAAGAAACAAGCTTTTTAAATGAGAGCATAATAGAAGATTAAAACTCATATAGAGCTAGAGCATATTTCAAACATGGTTATGTACCCCGAGTTTCTTCCAAATAGCACTTGCGAGGTAGGACTTGGGAAGCATATATGATAGTATGTAGGGAAGTCATAACAAGTTTTCTACTCACACTTTTGGTTACTATTTTCAAGTGGCATTATGGGGTTGAGTATGATAAGGTAAATTGGGTACGATGACATGGCCCCTAAGAGATTGATGGAGCTTGGCATGTCTCAAGGATGGGGGAGTCAAGATCAGGATGGCGCAAAAATATGTATGCCAATTTAATGATTGTATCCACATCTAAGAACACCGATCAAGAAAAAGTTACTAGTAGCAATGCTTCCCAAGTGGTAGCAAAGCAAAGCTCAAATGTTATGCTATAATGCTAATTCGATTATCATTAAATTTGAAGATAATGTGGTCCATCAGACATTTTAAAGTCATCAACTATGAGTAACAATGGAGAATTCTTATAGATCTTACAAAAAATATACATCATCATCATGAAAAAGGTACACCTATCATCGTATCATTGAAATAAAATACTGCATTCATGTAGAATGATGAATGACCATGTCATGACAAAGAAATACATCATAACATCAATAAAAGATGTGACTATAGATGTTTGTAGAGTAGGTAGGTGATAGGAGCTCATGGTGCAACTTGAATCTCTCCACTTGCTTAGTAGGATCTCTTGTGGAAGAGAGGAGAAAACCCTAAATAAGGAGAGGAGAAGAGTGGACAAACAAGCTCCATCCTCAAGAAGGTGGATGATAGTATAAGTGATCTCATTATATATTGGACAAACAAGCTCAAGCCTCAACAGTTCAGACAAAATGCCGGAAATGGTCACTTGCACCCAACTTCCAAGTGTGTTTCCCTCCTAAAAAAGAACTCTACTGGTTTGGGGCAGTAGAAATGGACTCCATTAGAGAATTACTTTTTGATGTCTAGGAAGAATAGGACTCAATCTTCCTCTGAATGCATCATTGAAGCCATCTTCTAGAAAAAAATGCAATTGAAATTCAAATTAATATATCTGTCATCCCATACTGCATATTTGTAAATGGGGATGAGAGTTGACATGTGTCTTGCGGCTCCTAGCTTTTATGATGGCTGATATCAAGGACATCTTGCCCATAGTCACCAGGGGACGGTGACGTGTCCCGGGGACAGTGACGTCCCGGGGTCGGGGACGGGACCTGGACCGTCCTCGGGATGCCAATCCGGGACGACACTCAAAATATGCTGATTTTAAGGCCAATTTTAAACAAAAACCATTCATAAGATTTTGTTAGCTTATAAGAGCACAAATAAACAAGAAACTAGTAAAAATAGGTTTTTTCAAAGTGGAATATGTGAAAACATGTGATGTGTTGTTGGCAGTTGCCACACTGTTGTTATAGTATATACACTGAGTATTGATTTATGTCATATGATTTGGTCAATGATCAAGCTATCATACATCATAAACATCGTACATCATAGACAATATTTAAATTTTAAGGGCCAAAGCAATGAAGCACATCCATATTACAATGATCTCATCAAAAAATATTACATCGATTTGAGATGATTAATATTCAATCATCATATCATCTTGATTGCTACTATATATCAAAAAGAGTACATATAATGAATAAAACCAAAAAGATACAACCATGGCCCATATGGCGTAGATGAATCATGATAGATCTAAGATAACTCAAGCCTCTCAAGCCTCAAGTGTGCACTGTCAAGGAGAATCCAAGTGGGGAGTTTGTGCTACATTAGTAGAGGTGGTAGTCCATGGTGCAATGTGAATCTCCACTCACTCACTGTATTCTAAAAGTATGATGTGTGTTTTGAGGGCAGCAAGGGCTCCCTTTATAGCTGCTTTGGTGCCCCATACGTCCTTATTAGAGAGAAAATGTGGACACAATTTTTTAAAATTCAAAACTCAAATATTTTTGGAACTTTTTTCGGCTCCCGCCATTTTTGGCGTCCCCGTTTCACCATCATAACAAGCAGCCGTCCCGGGACGGCGTCTCGGGGACGGACCCATGTATCAAAAAAAATTTCGGGACGCAAGCCGTTCCGACTGAGCATCCCAAGAAAATTGAAGGGGGGGACGGCGTCCGGGCGTCCCTCAGGCTCGGGGATGCGTCCCCCTATGACTATGATCTTGCCATCTTGAGCATCTCAACCATAGGTGTTTTGGGAAGATGTTGCATCCCCCTTTGACTTGGAGGGCTTGAGAACATCCCTTATATGACTCTGAGAAATTCCCTTTCAAGTGTCATATGTGGAACGTTTGGGTCTAGAGGAGGTAAGACATCGGGGATGTGCGGCTCGGTAGAGAAAGAGGGATCCTTGATGTGCTTATTAATCTTTATCCTGACTGTGAGCAAAAGGTTCTCTCTAATATACTACACACACACACACCCCCCCCCTCCCCCCCCCCCCCCCCCCCCCAAAAAAAAAAAAAAAAAAAAAAAAAAAAAAAAAAAAACACACACACACACACACACACCAACAACAACAACAACAACAACAACAACAACACACACACACAGACACGAGAAAAAAAAAAGAACAGAAAAAGTACCCCCCAAGAAAAAGAAGCACAAAATGAAACACAGATATTGTCCACAAAGGAAATTCAGATAATTTATATTTTTTGAATTTTTATGTAGTAGTTAAAATTTGCTCTATAAAATATGGAACCATTTATGCTACAACATGGCTATGGTCGAAGTTGTGTGTAAATTGACCAGCATAGTATTTCTTGTAAG
>CM035406.1:116124660-116137160 GCA_020310875.1 Ceratopteris richardii
CATTCAGTTCTACGCCCTCATCTTTTAACATCTGTCTTTCGAACTCCTGCAAAACCTGTATTCTTGACGGCAAAATTTCATTTTCGGCTTGCAGGTTAGCATTCAGGGTAGAAAAACTTTACATTTCGGCTTGAATCTGTGTTTGGATAGTTTGCTGCCACTGATTAAATTCTTGAAAACACTTTTTTGCGTTGATCAATTCTCTCGTTAGTTGCCGGTTGTTACTCTGTAACACCTGTAGTAAAGCTTCTTTGTCGTCCAATTCCTTTTGCATCTGTGTCATTAATGAATTGGACTTAGTCATCGTAGCGAGTAGTAATTCGTTTTTGTGCTGAAGCGCTTGTTCTTGTTGCCGCAAATATTGAGAAACCTCTTGTAGTTTGTTTTGCATCCCTATCACAAAATCGGGTTGGAGATCGTCCGGTAATTGCTCTGGACTGGCAGTTGGCAAGTTGTCTTCCATCCTTCGTTTAATTGACAGCCGAAACGGCGTCCCTACGGTCTGGTTCTGTGCGCTATTACCTGTGTGGAAGAAATGTGCAGACGAGGTGGAGACTTGGTCTGCTTCCTCAGGCTCTGTTTGGTGTCCTGTATCTATCCTATCATGTTCGCCGGAATAAAAATGGGGGGATCAGTGTAACTTCTCATCCTTCACTGATTGGACAAAATTAAATATAGAAGCTAAATAGGTTGCTAGTCTGCTGTTGGTGTGGGATCTTCGCTTATCCCCGACAATGATTTGTGCGTAGAGGTGGTTATACAGCCAATGTGTCCAGCTAACCCTACCTCCTCCTTCGGCATGTAGTAGTGGTGAAAAATTTTCTCTAGACATTAAATCGAATTTCACTAGTAAACAGAGCTTCTCTAAATACCATTTAAATTGTTCTCGACAGTGATATGTGGCATTTTTCAACATGTAATACCGTCTGGGGCCTTCACAGTCGCCAAATTCATTTCTCAAATCTTCATTCGAACATTTAAGATATCGGGCGCCATCATATAGTGGTAGTTTAAATATGGCTGAGACTAGCTGTGGCGAAAATTGTACCTGATTTAGAATGAAGCCGTTTGTTTGTCGCATGCTATATAATTGATTCTCTGCATCGTCATTAGCGATCCACTGCTCCCATGGTAATTGGGCAAACTGCAGGAGTCCTATCTTCCGTAGCCAGTCTTCATTCCTTCTTGAATGGATGTCGAGCTCGATTTTAAATTCGGTGGAAAATTTATGATGAGTCTTTACTAATGCAGAAGTTACTGCGTCATCTGCATCATCTTGTAGGGTAGTATCTGTTGTTGTCACAACATGGGTCTGTGTACTGGCGCGCTTCCTGAGTTGCCATCTGAGTATGTCAGATTCCGACATGCTTGTAAGGGTTGCTGAGAAGAATATGCTGGAAGTTGCTAACTAGCGCTGAAGCTCGCAGAATACTAGTGAAGAATGCTATGTTCTGCATACGCATTTTATAAACACCAGTGCTTGAACTTCCATTTGCTATAATGATTGTATGTCAGTAGGACATGACTCTTCCTTCCCTTGTCAAAATTGTATCATGAGTAAGAATCATTATGCCGCGTGTTATTCCGTAGATCGGTGCTAGACTGAACAAGACTTTACATGTGCGAAAAAATGTCAGAACACAAAACTTGGTTATCATACTCATTTCGAATCCATCGTTACATTATGAATTCGTATGAGACCTTCGAGATACATATTCCTGGCTGATCTAAATGTGCGAGCTATTTTTTTCTTAAGGGTTTCTAATAATTGTTTTAGCGTGTCGGGTTCTAAAACTTGCGCATCTATTCTAACGGAGCTAAGCGCGATTGCTTCGGTAAGCACGTTTTCGGCCTGGGTCTGCAAAAAAGCCTCCTGTAGATAGAAATCATTGGATAGTGCGGCGTCCCTGGAAGTCTTCATTTCGGTGACTTTCCGCTGCATCTCTGTGACTCGATCCCTTTGATTTCGCAGTTGGTTATCGAGGCGTTCGAATTGTTGGTTCTGAAACTCAATCGTTCGGGAATATGCATCTCGTTCCCGTCGAGCTTCTGCCAGATCTGTTTGGTGTTTCGCTTCCCTGGTTAATTGTCGTCTCAGCATTCTGTTTACGTCGTCTAAACATTCCTGAGCTCTGCGTAGCTTGTCTTGGACTTGCGCTGCTTCTCGTTGTTGGTCTTAACTCTTCTTGATTGTTTCCTGCAGATGCGCCTTCGTTTCTTCGACTATTTCTTCGAGGGATGAACTAATATCTTCTTTTTCTTGGAGGGCGGTCTTGAGCTCCCGGATTTCTTCGTGTGCTTCGTGTAATAGCTTGTCTTTGGCGGAAAGCTTCTCCAATGCCGCATCTCTCTGCTGTGTCAAGGCCTGTTGTTCCGAAAATTGGGCTTGGAGGTCAGCTAGTTGTGTCTGCAATTGATGATTCTCCGCTCTTACGGCGTCGACTTCTTCTTGGAGAGGGGTGATGTCGGATTCCAGGAGGTCTACCTTGTGCTGCAGGTCGTGCCGAATGGTATTGGCAACCTCAGTCATTTGTACCGGAAGTTGTTGTGAGAGGGCGATGAGTAGTTGGCCCATGTTGGCCAGTTCGGAAAAGATCGGAGTAGAGGAAAGGAGGAGTGGGTGTGGTGGTGGTGTAGAGGTTTGGGTCTGGAGTTGGGGGGATGTCGGGGGTGAATAATTGGGGGAGGATGAAGAAGATTCGGAAATTGGCGGCGGGAGAGGGTTGACTGGTGGGGATTGAGGGCGAGGGGATGTAGGGTGGGTTACCTGATTGATGGGTTGGCTTTCACCTGTAATGTGCGCGATGGTGGATTCTACGGCCTTGAGTAGGGTGTTGAGCGCACTGTTGATCACGTGTTGTTTATCTTCTCGTTGTGCTGATGCTTCTTCAGTTGAGACGGGTTCTGTTTCCGTGTGCTTCTGCTGGTCGTGGTGGTCGGCCGATGAATCGTTGTGTATGGAAGTGGCGGTGTCGTGGAAGGTCTCTTCTTGGTCTGCGTTTCTGGTATCCTGATTCTGTCCGGCGGATCCTTGTGCTTCGCTTTTTGAAGAGCTGATCCGAATTCTTTTATTGCGGAAAAGTTGGTTGATCTCCTCATCTTCTTCTTCTTCGTCGAGAGGTTGCACTGATTCTTCGTGCCTAAGAATGGGACCTTGGGGTGGTGGTTGTGCGGCAAGGATGGTGGGGAAAAGGAATGAGATGATGTGGGGAAGGCGAGAGCGCGGGGTGGTACCCTTTTGGAGTTGCTTCACGATGGCTACACATTCTTTATGGATTCTGAGGAAGAAGTATGATGCAAAGTTGACGGGTTCCTGGACAGCTAATTCTAAAGCGGAATAAAACGGTCGTGAGATGCCGTAAGTGCGTTTTTGCAGGTTAAGTATGGCGACTAAGAATTGCAGAGCGGATCGTTCGGGTTCTGGGCGGCAGAGAATGGCGTATTCGTTGGACGAGGAGCGGGGGAATAGTTCATTCATGCGGGCAATGGGAATACTCAGGCCATTTTCACGGCCTTGCGGGTTGAGGTGATAGGCTTCAGCGAAGGCTTGGAAGGTGATGACTGTTCGTGAAGGGAGTGAGAGGAAAACCCATTGGCGTTCGGTGGCGGGGGAATGAGCAATGGCGGTGATGATCTGTGTGAAGAACGGATGAGCTTCCACCGAGTGCCAGGGAAACTCAGCGAAGTTAGCAAACCCTCTGCAACGCAGGTATCCGCCTACCTCGGTAGGGATACCATCGCGGAAGGTTGCATAGTTGGCTATTGCTTCCATGGCGGTTACTGCGGTAGATGATGAGCACGGATGCAGAATGCACGAGGGCTCAGAATACTAGCATGCAACACAATAGCTTATCTCGGCGTCGTCGACAGAGTTTAAATAGAAACACTACGGTGGGGGAAAGGGATGGGATATCATTGTGCGGTGCGGGAATAGTACTGGTTTTCATGCAGGTGTGCATACTCGAGTGACTGTTAAGAGGGCGGCTGGTTATATCAAGATCGTACAAATCGCGGCTATTTATAAAAAGCAACAAAGAAGAACAAGAAAAGTTTAAACAAAACGCGGTCCATCGTCGAAAACTTAATGCGGGCTAGTGGTGTGATGATATGGTCGTAACTTCGACCCATTAATTACCTTGGGGAGTGGATTTCCAGTCAACGTAGTCAACCGAAAAGTTGCCGGACCGACTTGTTCTGAAATCTTAAAGGGACCGAACCAACGTAGTTTGAACTTTCCTGCTGCTCTATCGGATTTTGCGTTATAGAAAAGGACAAGCTGACCTACCGAAAAGATTGGGGTCTTCAAATATCGATCGTGTGTCTTTGCTTTCCTTAGTTGTACTTCGCGCATGGTTAAAAAACTGAGCCATCGGTGCTCATCAAGTTCCCTGAGTGCGTCCATTCGTGCTGTTAGCGACTCTTCTGGTAGCATTTTCTGGGTGATTGCTACACGCAGGCTTGGGATAACTATTTCCATGGGTGCTATTGCTTCTAAACCATAAGCTAGTTTGAAAGGTGTCAAACCTGTTGTTACCTTGTATGCCCATAATACTGCAGGTAGTAGTTCGGTATGCCCATAATACTGCAGGTAGTAGTTGATCCCATCTTTCCGGTGCTTCCATGATCAGTTTCCGAAGGATATTCAATAGTGATTTGTTTGTGCTTTCGGCCAGACCATTGGCGCGAGGGTAATATGGAGAGCTGAGTTTATGTGTCACCTGGAATGATTGGGTTAGTACCTTCATTACTTGATTTACGAAGTGAGTACCTTGATCTGTCACCAATTCGAGTGGTAAGCCAAACCGTGGGAAGACATCATTTAACAGACATTTCGCTACTACAACTGCTGTAGCAGACCGTAAAGCCCAGGCTTCTGCCCATCTCGTTGCATAGTCTGTACAGGTTAGTATGTATCTGTTGTTACTGAAGACTGCTGGAGGTGTGATTGGACCGATAAAATCTAATCCCCATTTCTGAAATGGTTCGAGTGGCATAATAGGCTGCAAGGGAAAGAAGTGTCGTTGCAGTGGTTGTCCAGACCTTTGACAGTTATCACAGTTTTTGACGAATTGGGCCACATCTCGGTACATAGTAGGCCACCAGAGACCTCCTTGCAAAATTTTCCGGTGAGTTAGATCTGTGGCAAAATGACCACCAGTAGGGGTTGAATGAGCCATCTTGATGACCGAGTTAATTTCGTGCGGAGGAACACATCGAAGTAAGATTTCGGTGTGATCTACATAATATAGTTCTCCTGCCACTAGCCGGAATCGGCGGCTAAAGACTGCCAATTTCCTTCGAACTGCCTTGGCCGTCTCAGATGGAAAGCATCCTTCGGTGAGAAAAGTTAAAATCTGATCATAATATGTAGGTGTTGCTTGTAATTCGGCAGTCTCATCGGTCATTGGCTCAGAACTATAAATTGCTGGAGTCGTGTCATCTATGCCTATCGGAGCTTCACCAGAATCTAGGCGAGATAAGAAATCTGCTAAGGCATGTGCATTTCTGGGTCGGTGAATGACTTCATAATCAAATTCCTGCAAGAGTAGCACCCATCGGGCTAATCGTCCGCCTAGATGTTGTTGTCTCACTAGATAGACAAGGGCAGCATGATCCACATGAAAGGTGAATTTCCGGCCTAATAAATAATGTCTGAACTTTTTGATGGAGTAAGTTAATCCTAGACATTCTCTTTCAATGGTAGAATAGTTCTTTTCTGCCGGTGCAAGCCTTCTGCTGGCGTAATAGACAGGGCGAAACCACTTATGTGTTTGCTGCATCAGAATACTGCCGATCGCAATATCTGAGGCGTCGACAAAAACATGGAACGGATTGTCCCAGTCCGGTGGTTGTAGGATTGGTGCCTGCGTTAATAGATACTTGAGTCGATCAAATGTAGTTTGGCATTCTTGAGTCCATTCGAACTGTCGTGGAGTTTTGGTGATTAGTCTATTCAGAGGTACAGCCAGATGAGCAAGCCACCGTAAGTGTCTGTCGTGCCACCGTACTTGACCCATAAAACGCATTACTTCTTTTGGTGTGGCGGGTACTGGGGCTTCTAAAATTGCCGAAATCTTATCTGGGTCTACTCGGATACCTTGGGCAGATACAATATGACCAAGTAGTTTGCCACACGAGACGGCAAACACAGATTTGCTTTGGTTAAGGCAGAGTCGGTAATCTCGACACTTTTGGAAACAGGACCGTAGATGAAGCAAATGTGCCATCATTTTTCCGAAAATTGAGAAATCATCGAGATAGACTTTCATAAACGAATTGAGATACGGAGAGAAAATCTCCTGCATACATCGCTAAAAGGTGCTTGGTGCATTTCTCAATCCAAACCACATTACTGTACAAGCAAAGACACCCCAATTGGTAATGAAGGCGGTTTTTGGGATATCTGCTTCAGCCATTCTAACCTGATTGTAACCGCTGTATCCGTCTAAGAATGAATACATTTCGTGGCCTGCTACCCTATCAAGCATGGTATCCAAAAAGGGGATCGGGAAGGGATCTGGTACTGTCGTTGCGTTTAATTTCCGGTAGTCTACACAGATTCGTAATTGCTTATTTTTCTTTGGCACGATCACAATTGGTGAAATCCATTCAGCATGTTCTACTGGTACGATGAATCCTACCTTTAGTAATCTGTCAAGTTCGGCTTTTACATGAGATGCATAATTGGGATTCATCCGATAACTGGGCTGTCTATTCGGTTTAGCTTCAGGCTTCAACACGACTCGGTGCTGATATATGCGCGGATCTAATCCTTTCATATCTTTGTAATCCCAGGCAAAGACGTCTGAGAATTCGCGAAGTAGTTGAATCAGATCAGCCTTAAATGATTCCGGTAAGTTTTGCCTTATCTTTACAGGTCGTGGATGATCTTCGTCTCCTAGATTGTACGAGGTCAACTGGTCTTCGGAGACATAAAGCTGTTGCGGTTTCCCTGTGTCGTCTGTCGACCGGAATAGTGAATGTAATTCATTGTCATGTATTGACACCCTATCTTCCTGCTTGGTTTCTTGGGTGATTGGGGTAACTGTACATATTGAAGTACCCCAGTTATCTATTACGGACTGTAGATCAACAGTCCCTAAGGTCATTAAGTCAGCGTTACTCTTCAAAAATTCCTCTTCTTCATCATCTGATAGTCCATCTAACATGTGGACAGGTTCAGCAAAATATGGTCTGGCGTGCAGTTCGCAAGGTTGTATAGCATCTAATTTTACTACATATTTACGGCTGGCATCTTTGAACGTAAGCTCTTGTGCGGACCAGTCTTGTATTACCTTCGCATGCTTCAGCCAAGGTCGACCAAAAAGAAGGTTGTAATCCAAAGTGGATTCCGGCAGATCTAGTATGACAAAATTCATTTTGAAGGTCGTACCTTGTAAAGTAATGGGTACATTTCGCACAAGTCCTACAGGATGGACTCTAGATTGATCTGCCATTCTGACAAAAAATTGAACTGGTTCAATGTCGGTCCATCCTAACCTATTGCATAAGGCTGTAGTTGCAATGTTGACACCAGAGCCTCCATCAATCAATACCTGCGTAATTTTATGATTCTTATACCATACTGTGATCAAGGGGATTGAATGATCAACCGTAGAATCAGGTTCTGGTTGAACTGCAGCTGTCGCCGGAATACAAGAAGGTACCGGACTGAACTGTTGCTGGAACTGTTGTCGAACACCAGGTACTAATGCCAGTAGTTGGCCGAGAGGCAGGGTGATAGATGCCTTGGATAAAATTTCCCAGGCCTGCTGAGATTGGTTATCCTGCTCTTTTGAACTTGAGGTTTCTGCGGATGCCGAAGTATCTGCTGTTATGTCTACTGCTGATGGTGGTTCCGTTGCTGCTTCCTCTTGTTGTGTTCCGTCCTTTGTCGACGAGGTCTGAGTCACCGGAATGGGTTCTGGGAACACCGGTGGTTCTGTGGCGGTCCAGTGACTAGCCTTGTTATACATCCTATGTTGTTCTCGTATCCCTGGTTCAAATACTTCGGCTGTTGGCTGCAGTTGTTTACCTGATCGGGTCCGGACTGTAGCAGTTTGCGTTTCTACCGGTGTAATTTGTACCATGTTGGCCATTGGGTTTTGCCGCTCCTTCTTCCTTTGATCATACTCAGCTGCGTCCTTGCAATATCTTCTAATGTGTCCGAATTCACCACAAAAATGACAGCGTGGCGGTGGTAAATTGGGATTTTCCGGTGGTGGTTCGTTCTGCCAGCGGTTTGCATTATAGTTATTGTTCCTCTGTCCTCGGTAGTTTCGATATCCCTGTGGTTGATTGTTTCTCAGTTGCGGAGGTACATAGTGATTCGTTGCCTGTCCATGTTCTTGAATAACAGCATTAACTGTTGCTGTTCCCTGTATTCTGGCATTGTAGACACAATTTCCGGTGGAGTGTCTGGCAGTGTTGCAGATAGCGCAGAATGTTTGATTTAGCGCACAGTTAGCACTAGTATGACCTGAATTTTTGCATGTGATACAGTACACTTGTCTGGTTATATCTTAAGTCATGGTTTTGTTCGCTTTTAACCACTCTAGATCTTCTGTAAATCCACCGACTTTGGATTCCAGTTGCAGAGCCATGGCGATGACTGCATCCAATGTCATTGCTCCGACACATCTGATAATCATGATTTGCTTCAATTGCGGGTTTAAACCATTGATAAACCACTGAGTGATGACGTCATCTGGTAAGTTGGCGTGGGCCTGTGGTATCTGTCGCAAGTGTGTTCTAAAAAGTGTAGCATATTCTTGGACAGTCTGATTCGCCTTCTGTCGGTTGTTCTGTAAATACTCAAAGATTTCGGCGGGATTCTTCTTTAGCCTAAATCGTTGCAAAAAAGCATCTCGTACTGCATCATAGGTACCGAAATGATTAATGTCGTATTCCGTAAGCCATCTAGCCGCTTCATTGACCAGAGTAGATTGAAAAACAATGGCTTTGTATGCCTGATCCGGTGGATGGTTGAGGACTCTGCATAACTGATCTCGAAAGTGCGTACATGAGCATCCGGGTCATCTCCTGGGAATCCACCAAATTTCGTGTATGTTACTCCTGTTGGAGGCGGCCTTGGTTGACCTAACTGTTGTTGCTGTTGTTGTCCGTTCATCGTGGGTGTCTCCGGTCCTTCTTCTGTATCTTGAGGTTGATTAGTTGAACTATCAGAATCTGGATCGCCGGATGGCGTGCCTTCCGGTGTGCTGTTTTTGTGTAGGATACTTCGGACCTAAGCTTCGAATAGCTCTCCTTCTTTTTGGATGTCCAATATCCGAAATCTTTCTTCCAAGCACGCGGGTCGGGCTGAGGACTCCGCAAAAAATGCTAATCCTTGGCCGCCAGTTGGTGTTTCTATTACCGGAATATCACCGGAATGAACTGACAATGTACCAGACTGTAGTGTTTTTCCGCTTTTACCGATTTCTTTTCCTAGAGTTTGTCTAATCGTGGATAACTCTGAATCTTTATCCAAGATTGTTAAACTGGTCTCCAGCGGCGTCTTGGTAGATTCTGGAATTATTGTACTTTGGTTAGACTGGGTCGAAATGACACCAGAATGTACCAAAGGCGTTGATCGTTCCACCGGAATATGACCGGAATTAATTCTAACGTCCTTAACTTGCTTGACCACTGGGTCAGGCCGCGTTATACCTTCTTCTCCTAGGGTTGTCTTTAGTACTTTTCTTGTTCCAGTCGTATGGGTCCTAGGATACGTTTCGCCAGACCGAGTAACCGGCATGTATCATTGCTTTAGTAGCACTATCTGAGCAGTTGGCAACAATCTTGCTCTGTTGCTACCGTCAGTCAATCGAACGATAAACGTAGTGTTTGATTCTGAACAAACAGCCAGCACGCTACTGCTACTGGCAACCTGATGTCACCTTCCCACAGACGGCGCCAAATGTTAAACTGATTATGGTTTAATCGTTACTCTACTTCCGATTCAATTACTTCAAGTTCAACCGGTTCCAAATCTTCTAACCGCAATCGTCCTCTTAGCCACGTGGGTCCTTGGGAGTGGTAGGGGTCTGTTAGACAGAGGCCCTGTACTATTTTCCCAATTCACACAATCTTAATGTCATTCCGTCCTTAGCTCAGTGTCCATCCCTGAACAACGGAGGACTGTTCAGTGTATGGGAATTAGAACTTCAGGAATGGGGTTAGTAATCCGGTTACTTAATTTATGCGCAAAATATACGTTAATAACAATGTCACCTCATCCGTACTTCGTCAGGGCAGATAGGTATACCATCCAGACATTATATCTTAAAGTTACGCGGACTCGAAGAGTCAATCTCCTCGTAATAAACAGCTAACCATAAACCGATGATGTTCTACTAACATTCAGACCATTACAGCTACTAGTCTTCCCGTAGTTGGAGTAAACAGCAAACATAAGATACAGTAACGAATTCGGTCGCTTACAGAAACTTTACAGACAATTAGTTCGATATTACTCTTCGCGCTACCTACTTCGCCGAAGAACTGCCAAGTAACATACCACACTTGTTCACGCTCAGAGTCACACTCAATCATCACCGAACAGATTCGCCGCACAATACAACTGATTCTTCATTCTGTACTAAGATGAGTATAATCGACTAGCAGGAGTACAGACGGAACATATCAAAGCAGAACTTATCCTTTCAACAACATATACGCGCACACAATGCGTTACAGTACTCTCAAACGAGACTTAATCAAACAACACACTACACTTCCCACAAAAACCGGGCTGCTTCCGCTCTTTTTCTCATTGCCTTAAATAGAGGATTTTTTACAAGGATGCGAACTTCTGCAGTTACCTGCGCGTTCCCTGAAAGATTCTTTTTTTTTTTTCATTTAAGCTCCCTGTCCTCGTACTCTTGTCCTTGTTCGGCGGCCGTCCAACACTTTTACATTTAAGGCGCCTGTCCGGGTTCATCCGTCCTGGTTCGGCGGCCCTCTAACAATACACACTCACACATACAATACATTGCAATGTTGTATGCATCTATGATGTCACACAAAACGTAGTGCTTTGTGGTACATGTGCTTGGTAATAAGATGTCACATAGAAGGTAGAGCTTATAATATACAAGAATGCCAAAGTCACCTAGGGACGGTGGTGTCATCGGGACGGGGACGTTGCCTAGCCAGGACGACACTAAAAGAATGCTGATTTTTTCAAAATAATTATATGAAAATCATGTAGAATGAGTTTGCTAACATATTAAATGACCAATAACAAGAAAACCATAAAAAAAGGATGTTTTTTAAGTATGAATAGTACACATTGTAAAAAGCCTTATGTTTCCCATTTCAAAGTATTTGGAAGTGAATGTTATGCACATGTTCCAGATAGAGAGAGAAACAAGCTTCAACCAAAAAGCATCAAATGTATCTTCCTAGGGTACAGTGAAGATAAGAAGGCTTATAAGCTTTATGACCCTGAGGCTAAGAAGATCATGGAGAGTCGTGATGTGGTGTTTAAGGAGGAGCAGCCACATGCAATGGAGGAGGAAAAGAGAGCTTCCACTTTATCATCAGGCGAAGGGGCAATCCACTATGAACCTGGCCCAAGAGCTATCCCTTCTACACAAGAGAAGGAAGCATCATCTTCAGATGATGAGTCTGAAAGTCACCAACCTGCCGACACCCAAGTGGAAAAGCCATTGCCACGTTGGGTGAGGAAGCTCTATGATTCTGCAAACCCCATCCCACAGTCACTAGAACAGGTTGCAGATGGACCGAGACTATCACAGAGAATAGAGGAACAGAGACGGGCAAGCGCCCATATTGTAAACACAGCCTTGATGGTTGATCTCATTCAAGAAGCAGCAAAGGAACCAACCAATGTGGAAGAGGCACTCCATGATCCGAATTGGAGGGCTGCCATGCAAACAGAATACAACAATATCATGAAGAATGGAACTTGGGAGCTAGTGGATCGACCCCCTAAGCGTAAAGTCATTGGCACCAAGTGGGTTTGGAAGCTAAAGTACAAGGCTGATGGTACTCTAGAAAAGTATAAAGCAAGACTTGTTGCACAAGGCTACTCACAAGTTGAAGGCATTGACTTTTGTGAATCATTTGCCCCGACTGCAAGAATGACTACTATCCGAGTAGTACTAGCTCTGGCTGCACATAAGCGTTGGCCAGTCTATCACATGGATGTCAAGTCAGCGTTCCTGAATGGAGACCTCAAGGAGGAGGTATATGTGTCTCAGCCACGAGGGTTTGAGGCTCCCCACTCAGAGAACAAGGTATGTAAGCTGAAGAAGGCATTATATGGGCTAAAATAAGCCCCTAGATCATGGTACCAACGGATAGATAAGTATCTCTTGGATCTAGGGTTCAAAAGATGTGCTTCTGATGCTAACTTGTATGTTCTAAAGAAAGGAGGGAAGACAATTGTGCTTGTATTCTATGTAGATGACCTTGTGATTACAGGAAATGATGATGCTCTTCTTAAACAAACAAAAGATGCCCTGAGTTCAGAA
>CM035406.1:116144660-116152160 GCA_020310875.1 Ceratopteris richardii
GCATCTGTGCATGCATATGATGCATCTTTCGCGGTCCTATACTTGGATGGTTGATCTCTGATAAGTCTTCTAGTTTCACTATCTGGGACAAGCCTCTCAATATGATCGAGAGTAGTATGCATTCCACCTTCTAACACAAATAGCTGAAATTTCTTCATACCTCTCATTATCCTTAACCAATGTTTTCAATGATTCAATTGTGCGATCCATAGCTTCATACGCTTTACCAATACACGGCTCCATGGAATCCACAATCTTTAGCAAGTGCACAAGTGGATGCACAATATCCACAATGTGAGAAATGTTCTCCCACCATGTTGCATCATCAGCTGACCTTCTACAGTGCTTTCTTGTCGAAGTAGAAGCCTCTGGCATCCTTGCAAACTCATCGCTCAATAAGAGCCCTCTCAAGACACCACTACATTTCACTACGTGGTGTAACATGGTGAAGTTGTATGCAAATCTTGTGTCTGAATACTTGAGCAAAGCAAGAGTAGACCTCTTGCTAAACTCATTCTTCACACGTGTGTGGTTGTTGATGAAACTAACCAATGAGTTTACCTCATTAATTGGAGGCAAAATCCAATCCAAATTCCCAATATCTTTGAGAATATTACTCAAACAATGAGCCATGCAAAAGCAAACAAAAATGTGAGGGTACAAATTTTCAATAATTGCATGTGCAGATCTATTTGAAGGCTCTCCATCCGCTACAATGCAAACAACATTTGAAGGCCCCACAATCTCTATGGCACTTGCCCACTCTGCCGCAAGTATATCAGCTGACTTCCTTGTCTCGGATGCATCATGTGATGAGATGAAGTACATCTCCCCACGAGAATAGGCTACCACTCCATGGACAGAGCTGTTGGAATTTGGGGCCCCAGGATCTTCCAATACTAAAAACCTTTGAGCATACACACTTAATTAAACAAGATGATAAGTGAGAGATAGAAAGAAACCTTGAGACAAGAGTAAGTAACATAAGCGAATTGCTTACTCACTAATATAGATGGCCGAAATACAAAATGGGAGTACTCAACCATATGATGGTGCACTCACTAGATGGAAGAATAGACAAGAAGATGATGATGTACACAATTCAGATTATCCTGTTATAATCTGAGTGTGTATGAAGCATATGAGCAACGGAGTGAACCTAACCTCTCAAGATAGTGCAACAAATCTGAAAATCAGCAAACCCTTATTCTGAAATTAGGGTTTCAGAAACCCTAAAACAGAATATAGGATTAACTTACAAAAGATAGATGCTCCAAACTTGTAGAAGACTCCTTGCTCCAAGAGAATAATCTCTTCTTCACCTCTCCTTAGTCTCCAAAACTTTAGAACTCCAAAACTGGCACTCCATCAGCATAAACTCAAGGTATGACTCTACCTTGAATATCCAAAAGTGATGCCAAGTCCTCTCTTATATAGTTTTGTGCCCATGAATAAAGCATAGCGAAATTTTTTACGAAAAAGCTGATCGCTGTCCACAAAAGCTGCTATCGCGTTTTTTTTTTAATTTAATTGCCATTAATAGCTTTCGGTGGTTTTAAAAAACCATCGCTAATTTTATAACTTGCTTTATTTTGATCGCTCCAATTTGTGCTTTTGCCATCCCTAAAATTATAACCTAGCTTTTTTTTTGTATTTTGTACATCAAGGACCTTAGAAATATGCATCCATCATTTTAGGGCAGGAATTAGGGTTTGACTTTTCTCCTAACTCTGACTTCTGATGACAGAATGAAGCATATCACTAGATAGCTCTCATGAAACTCTATCTATCTAGCCTAAAAAAGTTTTACCCAAAATGTACAAAAAAATTGATAAGTCCTAAGTTGGATTGCAGGAGATGGAACATATGTACATTGATTTCCAACAATCCCTCCTTCAATGTCATACTGGTACAAGCTTCAGTAACCCGCACATCTTCTCATGACTATCTCTCGTCAATGCTTTGGTAAATATATCTGCAACATTCTCACTAGAAGGAACATAAACAAGCTCAATGTGCTTCTTTGCTATCTGTTCTCGAATATAGTGGTAGTAAACCTCTATATGTTTTGTGCTTGCATGATGCACTGGATTCTTTGCTATAGCTATTGAACTCTGGCTATCTGAAAATATCAGAATGGGTTCATGTACTCTTACATCTAGATAATTGAAAATCTTCTGCAACCATACTCACTCCAAAGTATCTGTAAATGCTTCACGATATTCAGCTTCACATGATGAAGTTGCAATAGTGGGTTTTCTCTTCGAAAGCCATAAGATAAGACAATCTCCAAGATAAAAACAACATCCACTAGTACTTCTTCCAATGTCTCTATCACCTGCCCAATCAGAATGTGAAAATCCTTTTAGTAATAAATGTGTAGATTTCGAAAATACCATAGCATAATTTGAAGTTCCCTTCAAATATCTAAAGATCCGCTTTATTGCTTTCCAATGTAACATTGTCGGATTATGCATGAACCTTAATACTTGAGAAACTGCAAATTGTATATCTGGACGTGTATTACAAAGATATATCAAGCACAAAACTGCTTCACAATATAAAGTAGCATCAAATGACTCTTCACCTGCTACTTTTTGTAAAGACGCGTTCTGATCCATAGGTGTTTGCATAGGTTTAGCTTAAGTCATCTGAAACCTTTCTAATAGTTTCTCAATGTCTTTTGCTGTGTCATATAGATACACTCATCCTTAAACAGAAATTGAATCCCAAGATAATAATGCAAAATTCCTAAATCATTTACATCAAATGTAAGCTTCAATTGTTCTTTGAATATCTGCAAATCTTCATCTTTGGGACCTGTGACTATAATATCATCCACATAAATGATTGCTATAATCATCATACCTGTTTTAGCTTTGACATAAAGAGTTGGAGCTGCATCTGAGTTATGGAAACCAATGGATAAAAGATATGTATGTATCTTTTCATACCATGCTCTAGGTGCCTGTTTTAATCCTTATAAAGCTTTTATAAGCTTACACACCAAGTGTTCTTTACATGTTTTTTCAAAACCTTCTGGCTGTTGAACATCTACATCTTCATGTAAATCTCCATTTAGAAAAGCAGTCTTTATGTCAAGTTGATATACATTCCAACCAAAATGTGCTTCTAAAGCAAGCATTGACCTAATTACTGTCATCCTAGAGGTAGGAGCAAATGTCTCATCAAAATCAATACCTTTTTGTTGTAACTTGTGCATATCCTTTGACAACTAATCTTGCTTTGTACCTGTCAATAGTACCATCTGCTTTCCGTTTAATTTTGAAGTTCCATTTTACACCTATAGTTTTCTTTCCCTCTGTTAACTCACATAGCTGCAAAGTTTGATTCTTATGAATAGAATCAATCTCTTCTTGCATAGCTTTTCTCCAAATAGGAATGTTAAGTGCATCTTTAACACATGCAGGTTCATCTTCAACTGTTGTGAGTGCTAAAATATCATGAATCTTAAACTTACATGATCTTTTTGTTATTGTTGTCTAGTCTGACTCCTGTTCTTCCTGTAAAAGTCTTTATACCATTATCTTTCCATGTCTAATATAACCAAGTAGGTGTATCCTTAAATAGTGGTGAAACTCTTTCTGACTCTTCAGTTTCCACTGGTTTTGGAACTTGTCCCTTTGAGGTACTAGGACTTTTTGGAACTCTAGTACTTTCTTCCATTTCTGGAACTAAAGTCTCACGTGGAACTAACTGTGTAGAAGGTTGTGAAATTCCTCTTTCTTTAATCCTAGGAATTTTAGCTCCCTCTTGATATGCTGAACATGTACATCCAAATTCCGTTTAAAAAATCCATAGTCATTTTCACTAATGAACTCTGGAATCTCTTCTTCTTTATCATATATCTTATTTTCAGCAATATATGCATTGCGTGAAAGGATAACTTCACCTGTCTTTGGAACATAAAACTTGCATCCTTTACTTTCAACAGAATATCCAATAAAAAAGCTTTCCTTGCCTTTACATCTAATTTGCCACAATCCTTTTTCTCAACATGAAGATAAGATAGTGATCCGAATACTCTGAAATAGCTCACATTATTTTCTTCAAGAAATGTTTGAAATTCATTTGATAAGTATTCTCCACCTCTATCACTTCTGAGAATCTGGATAGTTACCTGACTTTCATTTTCAACCATAGCTACAAATTTCTTGAACGTAGGAAAGACTTCTGACTTCAACTTAAGACCATAGATCCATGAATATCTTGTAAAATCATAAACAAATAAAACAAAATACCTAAAACCTTGAATAGAGTGTGCTCTCATAGGTCCATTCACATCTGAATGTACTATCTGCAATTTCTTGGTAGATGTAATATGACCATTGTTCTTGAAAGGTAGTTTATGCATCTTACCTTCAAGACATCCTTCACATATATCTGAATCATCTGGTAGCTCGAATGAGGGTAAACTCTCAACCATACCTCTGTCTTTGATACTCTTGAGAGCTCCAAAACTAATATGTCCAAATCTTTCATGCCATAACTTCATATCTTCCACCGGTGACGAAGATTTGACAGCATATGCTTGACTGATTTTTGACAAAATAAAAATCCCTCCTTTGTGCTCACCTTGGAAAATACACTTCTCTTCTTTGTGTGACAAAATCTTACAAAGATCTCTCTCAAATACAACTTTGTAACCATCTCCTAAAAATGCAGATATAGATAGCAGATTCTTCTTGATATTAGGTACATATAAAACATCTGAAATCTGAAAATTACCACCATCTCTTGACTTTAGGGTTATTGTACCTATTCCTACAACATCCAAATCATTGCCATCTGCAATAGTAACTCTTGTACCTGAAGAATAGGAAAGAGAAGAAAATATTTCTCTGCATCCTATCATATGTTTTGTAGCACCTGAATCAAATATCCAAGGATCTGCTGAAAGAACTTGTAAAGCTGCCTGATCAAAAGAGACTTCCTCAATGATGATACATGCATAAGAATCACCTTGAGATTTTCCTTTTTTATCATCTTCTTCAACATTATCTGATGCCTTTTTCTTTTCTGCTGCAATCCGTTTCTGACAAACTGCTATGAAATGTCCAGCTTTCTTGCAATAGTGACATAATGCTTCCTTCTTCTTAGAAGACTTCTCTTTAGTTGTAGTAGAAACAGAATCTGAAGTAGAAGGTAGAGAGGACTTACTTTCCATCTTGGATTGTTTCTCCTTCTTATCCTTCTTCTTCTTTTTACCCTTTGATGAAGACAAAAGTGCTTCTTCATTCTCTTCCATACCCTTTAACTGATTTTCATCTTGAAGGAGCAAGAATTCTAACTCTTGAAATGTAATCTCTCTCTCTCTTATTGTAAGAGTAAGAGTGGTTATAAAAGACTGATATGAGATAGGAAGTGAATTAATCAGTGTATTTACCAATTCTTCATGAGATATCTAAGCTCCTACATTTAAAAGTTTATCTCTCAAGTCAATGAGCTTTGTAATGTGTGTTTGAATAGGCTCATCAGCCTTCATCCTTGTGTTTGCTAGTTGTCTCCTCAAGTGAGCTTTCCTAGCAGGATTTCTGCTCTGAAAAAGATTCTCAAGCTTTAACCAAGCTTGTCTAGAACCTCTACAAGATCTGATTTGTAGGACGAACTTTGGGTAAGGATCTACCTGTGACTCTGGATGTAGAAGTGGTTACCTCTTCTTCAGTTGGTTCTTGATGAGCTGTGATTGCAACACCAATTCCTCTTGAAGTTGTTGTATCCTCTTCTTCGCCTTCTCGTCTTGGTGTTGATAAGGATCCATTGACGATATTCCATAAATCCTTTGTCACTAACAAATTCATCATCATGAAACTCCACATAGGATAATTGGATGATCCATCTAACTTGTCCTCAATCTCAATTCTATACTCACTCATCTTAACTAAGTGTGTATGTCAATTATGCTCTGATACCAAGTGTTGGAATTTGGGGCCCCAAGATCTTCCAATACTAAAAACCTTTGAGCATACACACTTAATTAAACAAGATAAGTGAGAGATAGAAAGAAACCTTGAGACAAGAGTAAGTAACATAAGCAAATTGCTTACTCACTAATATAGATGGCCGAATTACAAAATGGGAGTACTACTCAACCATATGATGGTGCACTCACTAGATGGAAGAATAGACAAGAAGATGATGATGTACAGAATTCAGATTATCCTGTTATAATTTGAGTGTGTGTGAGGCATATGAGCAACGGAGTGAACCTAACCTCTCAAGATAGTGCAACAAATCGGAAAATCAGCAAACCTTTATTCTGAAATTAGAGTTTCAGAAACCCTAAAACAGAATATAGGATTAACTTACAAAAGATAGATGCTCCAAACTTGTAGAAGACTCCTTGCTCCAAGAGAATAATCTCTTCTTCACCTCTCCTTAGCCTCCAAAACTTGAGAACTCCAAAACTGATACTCTATCAGCATAAACTCAAGGTATGACTCTACCTTGAATATCCAAAAGTGATGCCAAGTCCTCTCTTATATAGTTTTGTGCCCATGAATAAAGCATAGCGAAATTTTTTACGAAAAAGCTGATCGCTGTCCACAAAAGCTGCTATCACGTTTTTTTTTAATTTAATGGCCAAAAATAGCTTTTCGGTGGTTTTTAAAAAACCATCGTTAATTTTATAACTTACTTAAATTTGATCGCTCCAATTTGTGCTTTTGCCATCCCTAAAATTTTAACCTAGTTTTTTTTTTGTGTTTTGCACATTAAGAACCTCAGAAATATGCATCCATCATTTTAGGGCGGGAATTAGGGTTTGAGTTTTCTCCTAACTCTGACCTCTGATGACAGAATGTAGCATATCACTGGATAGCTCTCATGAAACTCTATCTATCTAGCCTAAACAAGTTTTACCCAAAATGTACAAAAAAATGGCTTAAGTCCTAAGTTGGATTGCTAGAGATGGAACATATGTACATTGATTTCCAACAAGAGCGTCGTTGAACATCACTCCATCCATCCACGAGCAATGATCCTCCATTTCTTTCCCATGATTTCTTTATGCTCTCACATGCGGCTTCAACAAGCTTCTTCTCTTTCTCCAATAAAGTGGTGCGTAAGCTCTTCGAAGATGGAGGGATATAGTGTGCTCCATATTCACCTATCTTCTTTACCATGTCTTTGAAGTATGGTGATCTATGGAAAATGGTAAAACAGAAAAAGATTCATAAGTAATGGATTATGAGTCATGACTCATGACATATGGAAGTGAACTTTGAACTTTGAAGTTTAAAACAAAACAATAGAATCAAGATAAGATTTTTACCGAGCTGCATTGAAAGCTATGTGGTCATGGTAGAAAAAACGTGCTACTACCGTGTTGATCTCCTTCAATAAAGGATTCCAATTTTCATGAACTGTTTGTTGACGTGATTGACGTATGTATGGCATTCCTGATGGTGTGGAAGAGGGAGTAGAAGTAGTAGGAGTAGGAGTAGGAGCATGAACCAGAGCCGATGAAGATGATGCTCT
>CM035406.1:116157160-116179660 GCA_020310875.1 Ceratopteris richardii
CTCGGCTTTGATGCTTATAGATGCTTACATTTAATTGAAAGCAATGTTATCCAGTCGTCCAAAGTTAGAGCTAGATGTACAGAAGTAAATGATCTTCATGCTAATTCTCAATGTTTTTTTGACTTTCTGCGTACTAAGCGTACTAAAAGTGCTATTTCTTTGCTTGAGTTTGATGGCCAATCTCTTCGGGATGGAAATGCTATAGCTGATGCATGTACTCAGCAGTTTGGAAAACTCTTTGATGCATCGCATATGGATGATGCTTGGTTTTCTTCTCTTCAGGAATCCCTAGTTCATACTCCACGTGTTCTTGATTCCAGGGCAGCTGATATATGTGAAAATTATATTACTTAAATCAAACTTATTCCTAAAGTGGATGTCCCTAAGCAGATGGGAGATTGGAGGCCTATTACGATGATGAGTATTATTTATAAAATATTTGCCAAAATCTTTGCCATGAGACTGAAATCATTTATTAACAGTGTGGTTCACCCCTCCCAGATTGGGTTTATTCATAAAAGATCAATTTATGATAACATTCTCCTTACCCAAATGATGATGGAGCACGCAGTTGCTTCTGGTCAAGAAATGGTTGGTATACAAATTGATTTTGAAAAAGCTTTCGACCGCATAAGATTGGACTTCATTGCGGTAGTTCTTAAAAAACTTGGTTTTGGGTTAAAATTCTCGCGTCTGATTTATATCTTGGCTCAGGACAACGCTTCCCATGTGGAGATCAATGGAAGGTTATCTCCTCCCTTCTTAATTGAACGCTTCGTGCGTCAAGGATGTCCATTGAGTCCTCTCTTGTATGCTTTAGCATCCACACCAATGTTTTATTTGCTAGAAGCTAAAATGAATTCCAACTATATTCGTGGTGTTTCATTGTATGGGACTCAGCATATTGCAGTGGGATTTGCTGATGATACATTTATCTTTGCAAAAGCATATGAGTCTAATATTCGAAGCATTCTTGCTTCCTTGACTTCCTTTTCGAATTCATCTTCTTTGCATGTTAATATGCGAAAATCGGCGGTCACTGATATTTTCGCCCAGCATTTTGAGTCTCTACCTTGGCAAGGACCTAAAATTGGCAAAGGTATGGTTTTCAGACATTTGGGGTACACGTTGGGAGTGAATGTCTCCACTAATCAAAAAATTCAGTGGGTATTTCGTAGAATCAAATGTAAAATGGAGTTGTGGTATTCCTCGCAGTGGCCGCTGCATGCCAGGATAAGGATAGTGCAAGCTTTTCTGCAACCGTATGTTATGTATTACCTTTTGCTTTTGGATTGGAAGAAATGTCATCTTCATGCCATTGATTGCTTGGTGAAGAGCTTCTTGTGGGACAAAAAACATAGCCGTGCATTGGTGTTGTCAGCTTGGGACTTTGTGTGTCAACCTAAAGATAAAGGTGGCCTTGGTATTTTGGATTTTGGATCTCATATAATGGCTAGGTTCAAAGTTTTAAGCAAATTGCGGCACGCTTGAAATGGAATGGGAGGCAACGTTACGTGGGGAACTCATTTGCGTCATTATCTCCGTACTGGTCATTTTTAACAAATCCTCCACTGGCCTATGCTTTAGGTGCGGCAGCTAGGTACTTTAATAATAAGGGAATTGATTCCATTGCAAAATGCTACGATGCCAAATGGGAGCTTTTGTCTTTTCTCGCCATTCGGAGAACCTATGCAGTAGGACCGGCATATAGGTCTAAATGGATCCAATAGTTCTTTTTCTGCAGCGTTGCCAAGCTCCACTTTCTATTGATGCTTCGGATCCCTGGCGTGATTGGCTCCTAATGAAGCACACGAGATGGTGGAATGGGAAAGCTAACACATTCTACGGTTTGATTATCCGTTCGGATGGTATTGCTCTGCATTGTAACAAGCGTTGGAAGCTAAATAAATCCCCGCTGCAGAGACTATGCGTCATGCATTTTGGGGATGCGCATGTATTCAAAGATGGTGGAATAATCTTCTTTTGTTTCCTATATGGGATGCTCAGCCTTCCAAGTTCAGTATTACTTTTCTGTTGTTCCATTCAGATGATAATGATAAAAGCTGGGATTGGGTGACAAAGAGATGTATCTTCATATTGCTTTGGAATATTTGGTTATCTAGAAACAAGAAATTATTCCACAATAAAAGCCCTATTCCGAACTTCTCTTGGAATTCATGCAAAATCAGAATGCGACTTGACATAGATGTTTTGCCTGTTGAGGATAGAACAGCTCTTCTATCGCTCTTAGATGCGCTTTGACTCCTTGTTGGTTATATCCTCTACTTCTTCTATTCAATATATCATTTACATGGCTTTAGCATATTGTTGTTAGTAGTGTAGGATTACCTTGGGGAACAGGGAGAGTTCTATCTCCCCTCATGCTCTTGTATATGATTTTTCTTTAATGCAATAAAGTGAGATTTCCCACACACACACACACCCAAAAAAAAAAAAAAATAAAATAAAAAATAAAAAATAATAAAAAAAATATATATATACATACATACATACATACATACATACATACATACATACATACATACATACATACATACATATACATAGACGTACATGCACACGCACACGCCCCCGCCCGCCCGCACGCACGCACGTATATATATAAACACACCCAAATCCAAAACGAACTTCATGCACCTCACCTCATACATAAAGTTCGGTTCTCGCACCTTAAAATGCATTGGACACACCAAGCTGAATACACTTGACCACCTTGACGTATGTATGTATGTATGTATGCTTTACGGATGTAGATATGTACGGGTATGTACGTACATATGTATGTATGCATACGTAGTTATTTTCGTATGCGTATGGAAAATTTTCCGTACGTATGAAAACGTATGCGTATGTTTGACGTATGGTTCATTCCGTACTCCATACTTCTTGGCCATTGTCATTGAAAAATTTTGGTCTTAATTTTAGGCGTGAACGCATGCTGAATAGTGTTTGTATGTATATATAGACACACACATATACATACATATATATATACACTAGATACATACATACATATTGTATATATGTTATATATATATAATTTTCAGATTTTTAGTACTTTTTTGCCAGAAGTATGATATCGCGTATGATATTTTAAAGGAAATTCCATACTTTTTTCATACTTCCATACCTGTATGCGTTTGCCGTATGGTTCACGTATGGCAAAACTATGTATGCATATATGTATGTATGTATGTATGTATGTATGTATGTATGTATGTATGTATGTATGTATGTATGTATGTATGAATGCATGCATGCATATATGTATGTATGTATGTATGTATGTATGGATGTATGGATCTATGGATGTATGGATGGATGGATGGATGGATGGATGTGTGTAGGTATGTATATATGTGTGTATACATGAATGAATATAGGTAGGTAGGCACTCATGTAGATGTGCATGTAGGTTGGACTATGTGTGTGCATGCATGTATGTACGTACATATGTATATATGTAATTGTGCATGTATGTATGTTTGTTTGTTTGTATTCTATTTGTATGCCTTATTTTGACGTGTTGTGAATGAAGGTAATATCATTTCTTGGATTTTAGGAAGGATGAGAGTAGCAGATGTATTGTCAGCACAAGTGAGGCTGATTTCACCTCGATTGAGAAGCTGGCTGCTACATCTCCATCTGAAGATTTTGGTGATGCTGAAGTTCCTCATGATACTTGTAGAGGCGAAGAGAAGCTTAAGGTCACAGATGCTCAAAGAAGGTAAGTTACTGGTGAATTTTTCGTAGGTTTTTTGGATATGCAGCTTTCAATATCACATACATGTTATCAACTGAGCTGTGCAGAATTCACACAATCATGACGGGAGTCTATAATGGAGGATATGGTTGTAGCTGGGGATCAAAGCATGAGTATGATATAGAACCATTGTCAACAATTGAGAGATTGTGGGAATCAACATCTGTAGGGCATTTTTCAGACTGCATATTAATCTAAATTATGAATTCTGATAGTGTGAACTATTGATTCAATGTTTTGCTAAAAAATTTAGAAAGCATTTCATGCTCTGGAAATTTTGGAGAGAGGTGGTACGTTGGAAGCAGCAAAACATGTCTGCCCAGTTGAATCCTTGGCAAACATTTCTGTGGATAAGGTCTTACTCTTTACCTGAATTCTTAAATTACCTTGAATGTTAGATAATTACTAAAATATTTTTGGTTGTGCCTCTCCAGGACTCACTGCAAGCATATGGAGTTCATCAATTTTTACCTGCTGTAAACCGACAAAAAGAGGTGTGCTAGATAGATATCAACATTATATTGTTGAGGTCATGAGCATCTTGTGTTTTAATAGATAGGGAGCTTTGTAAGGATTCAATAATTTGGTTGCTTATTGGAAAGCTTTGTTTATGCTTTGAGAGAGAGAGAGAGAGAGAGAGAGAGAGAGAGAGAGAGAGAGAGAGAGAGAGAGAGAGAGAGAGAGAGAGAGAGAGAGAGAGAGAGAGAGAGAGAGAGAGAGAGAGAGAGAGAGAGAGAGAGAGAGAGAGAGAGAGAGAGAGAGAGGGGGAGGGAGGGAGGGAGGGAGGGAGGGAGGGAGGGAGGGAGGGAGGGAGGGGGGGGAGGGGGGGGGGGGGGGGAGGGGGGGAGGGGGGGAGGGAGGGAGAGGGGGGGGAGGGAGAGAGGGGGGGGGGGGAGGGGGGGAGGGGGGGAGGGAGGGAGAGGGGGGGGAGGGAGAGAGGGGGGGGGGAGAGAGGGGGGAGAGAGGGGGAGAGAGAGAGAGAGAGAGAGAGAGAGAGAGAGAGAGAGAGAGAGAGAGAGAGAGAGAGAGAGAGAGAGAGAGAGAGAGAGAGAGAGAGAGAGAGAGAGAGAGAGAGAGAGAGAGAGAGAGAGAGAGAGAGAGAGAGAGAGAGAGAGAGAGAGAGAGAGAGAGAGAGAGAGAGAGAGAGAGAGAGAGAGAGAGAGAGAGAGAGAGAGAGAGAGAGAGAGAGAGAGAGAGAGAGAGAGAGAGAGAGAGAGAGATCTGCATTCCTCATCATACTAGCGATGTTGTGGCATAGTCCCGGGAGGAGGTGTGTGACTAGAATGGATGAGGGAGGGAGGGAGGGAGGGAGGGGGGGGGGGGGAGGGGGGGGGGGGGAGGGGGGGAGGGGGGGGGGGAGGGGGGGGAGGGGGGGGAGGGAGGGAGAGGGGGGGGGAGGGAGAGAGGGGGAGGGAGAGAGGGGGGAGAGAGAGAGAGAGAGAGAGAGAGAGAGAGAGAGAGAGAGAGAGAGAGAGAGAGAGAGAGAGAGAGAGAGAGAGAGAGAGAGAGAGAGAGAGAGAGAGAGAGAGAGAGAGAGAGAGAGAGAGAGAGAGAGAGAGAGAGAGAGAGAGAGAGAGAGAGAGAGAGAGAGAGAGAGAGAGAGAGAGAGAGAGAGAGATTTGCATTCCTCATCATACTAGCGATGTTGTGGCATAGTCCCGGGAGGAGGTGTGTGACTAGAATGGATGGTGTGTGGGAAGGAGCTGATGGCTAATGTATGAAGGATTGATGTTATCTATGAGCTGAGTAGGGATAGTGGAGTGTCAGGATGAAGCAAGAGTAGACCCTTCTCGACTTGAGCCGCATATATGTGAGCTAGCTTGTGTGTGAGGTGGATGGTGGTGTATGGGATGCGTGCTATGGGTGTGCGTGCTATGGGTGTGCGTGTAGGGGTGTCTCTCTTGAGGGAGAGTGCGAGGTATGTGTGATCGGCCCCAATGGGTATGGGTGGGATGGTGAATGAGGTAAGTAGGTGGATGGTCTCTCTGGATCCCATGACATAATCTACTGTACTTCCCCTACCATCTGTGACTGTGTGGTATGCATGGAAATCCTCCTCAGGTAGGCCACCGAGCCATCTCGTTATAGATAATGAGATTATGTGGAGAGCCTAGTCTGAGTAAGTGAGACTTGAGTGCCATAGTGAATGTGTGTAGAGTCAGCTGAAGCTCGAGCTGTAGACTCATCCTCTATGGTATGCAGTATCTGTGGGTCTTCTGGGTCAAATATCTCAAACTGATCATTGCCTGTCCTTGCATTGAAGTCTCCCATAAGGAAGACCTCCCCTAATGCAGAGTACTCTGTAATCTCATCTGACAAGCAAGTGTATGGTGAGTCCTCCTCTCGATCTTTGATAGCGAACCGCGAGCTAGAAGGAGCAAAGTAGCATAACGCTATGAAGATGATTGGCACCTGTGAGAGCTTGAGTCGAATCCAAAGATATCTGGCCTATGAATCACGTGCGACTATCTGTATCGTCCTCTCGAGTCCATCTCTGAAGAGTATGGCTACTCCTCCCGATCCTCTGGTGGTGTGCTTTCGTGTACGCTCTCTGTATGTGGACTGCCACTGGAAATCCTGGACTCGAGGTAGGCTCCGGTCTCGGCTCTCATGTGTTTTTGTCAGCATAATGATGTCTCTTCCTCTGCGCACCTCTTCCATCCTCTCTAGGTGTGTCCATAGATCATCATTGCAATTCCAAGCTGCAAGGTGTATCTCCTTGAGTGTCTCACAGGCTGCGAATCCCTATGGGATGGCCTTGCCATCAATGATGACACGACCATCTCTGTATGAAGCCTTCTTTCCTTCTTTGCGAGCTTGGCGTACTCTCGGCATGCATGCACGATGATGTGCTACTTGCATGGGTGTGAGATCATCAAGAAGGTAGATGGGGGGGCCATCAAGTGCTCTAAAAATCACCCTCGTGCATAGGAAAGTAGATCTTACATTTTCGGAAGGGAAGTGTAGAATGAGAGCTCTCTTCTTCATTGGGTCTCACTCCATTCTCTAAGACTTGATGAATTGGGGGACTCCTCTTTGTAGCTGAGTATCTTGCATAGTGTCTTCCCATCAGACTGGGGGGTAGAGCCTTCTTTTTCTACAATGCCCGTGGTGCGTACATTGAGACGACGGGCATGTCTCATCTTTTCTTCTTCAATGGTGGTGTGCACGATGAGGGCTTCTTCCTTTTGTGCTTCCTCTTTGGCTTCTTTTTGATGTTCTTCTTCACTATGTCGATCCTTCTTTGGTAGCTTCTAACTTGTTTTCCATGCTCACGGTCAAGGCTTCGGTGAGTTCTTCTCTGAGAGCTTTTGTCTTGTTCATATTAATCTGTCCCTCTTCGGATGTGAGAGAGACCATTGAAGCTTTGAGGAGCTCCAATTCCTCTTTCATGTTTGCTCTCTCCTAAGCCCATTCTTCTTTTTCTTTCTTGCTCTCCCTCTCCCACTCTTCTTTCTCTTGCTTCCATGTTTCCCTCTCCTTATGATATGTTTCTACTTCTTTCTCGAGCTTTGAGAGGCGGTTGATGATGGTCGTGGTAGTGGAGTCCACCATCTTCTTATTTTCTTTGATAGCTATGGTCAGTTTGTCCTCCATTTTCTTCAAATCCTCCTTAGCCGTAACGGTCATGGCGTTAGAAGATTGGAAAATGCTCAGTGTGCTTAACCCAAAGATTGCGATGAAGACGTGAGCATGCCCGATGCGCAATGGAGCAAGGGTGGGAGTGGCTAATAACTGTAGGTGACAATTGTTAGTCCGAGGGGCAGAGAGAGAGAGAGAGAGAGAGCGAGAGAGAGAGAGAGAGAGAGAGAGAGAGAGAGAGAGAGAGAGAGAGAGAGAGAGAGAGAGAGAGAGAGAGAGAGAGAGAGATGAGAGAGAGAGAGAGAGAGAGAGAGAGAGAGAGAGAGAGAGAGAGAGAGAGAATGCGAAAATTACCAAAAATTCGAGCAACCCAATTTTATGAGTTAGTGAAAATTTGGTCAAAGATGGTTGCATCATTGGGAAGTACTCATTGAGAGCTTTCTAATGATATATAACACTTCACCATATGATATCAATATGAACCCAAAAATTAAAGCGCTAATTTTTGGTTTTGAACTTGCTTTTCATCATATTTTAGTGAATGGCTAGGATTCAATCTTAGAAAAGCACATAGATCCAATGGCTAAGGATGGGAGACTAAGTTTTTACCCCCTAAAACCAAAATTGAACCACGAAAAAATGTGTAAGTGGCTTTTGGCGCAAAATTGCGAAAATCACAGAATGCAATCTTCATAGTTCAGCTTTGATAAATAGATAGTTGAGTCCAAGTGTTTCTATGTTCCACTATCTATCCCCTTTGACTCAAAAAGTTTCTTAGTAAATTTCAAAATTCTTAGTTCTATTCTCGTGTTGTTCATGAATAATAGGGATCTTGTAAACTAGAGTGAAATGAACCCTCTGTGAGGCACTCCAACATACCATTTCCACTCTTTGTGGATCCCACACTTTTCTTTGGCCTAGTTCCAAGAGGACCAAGATGAGGAAACAAGCTCAAATCCTCTTGGTATGAAGTTCAGGAATGGAGGGAGAGATGGAATGACCCATCCACTTGGGGGATCCCACCAAAGGACAATGATCAAAGTCGAATGATATGTCAATGATCACATATTTTTTGTGTATGTTGTATTATGAATTCATAATTCATGTTTCGAGTCGTCAGTTCAACTTTAACAAAGAAGTAATAGGTCAGTTGCAAATGCCTAGAAGGTAGAGGTTGTAGATAATTTCTGTGTTTCTGTACTATGATGTGTAAGGGCACTGTATATTGCATTTAATCTATGAAAAAAGAAAAAGAAGAAAACAACAAAAGAAATCCTGAATTTATTTTATTCAAAATTTTACTAGCATCCTAGCTTTGACACAGTTATACACATGAACTTGAGTTCACATACAGGGGCACAATATCCCAGATAAAATTTTGTAGGTTGGATGGTTTCCTTTCACAATTTAGCTCCTCTTCTTTTTTCTTCCCTTTTTGTGTAGGTTGCTGACAGAATTAATTACTATGCTCATGATGGGGATACGGTAAAGGAATCTTGTATCTATAATCCTGTCTTCTTTTTCTTCCCCGGTTTTTCTCCTGAAGCAAAGGAAAAGAACATTTTCCATGTGTTTCACAACAAAAATCTCTCTTCGAAATGACATCTGTTTCTCCTTGTTGTCTACATTATTTCAAGGTGGTTGAGATTTGCAGTCGGGAAGTGGACTATCTTTCACTTCTCAAGGAGAGATTAACGAATTTGGGAAAATTATGCAATTACAAGAGATATGTATGTAATAAGTCTCAGGTATGCTCGTGGGTTTTCTCTTTTGTTTGTCCAAACACGTGAAACTTTTCAGACATTTTTATTTTTTAATTTGTTATACTAATCATATATATCCCCCCCCCCCCAAAAAAAAAAAAAAAAAAAAAAAAAAAAAAAAAAAAAAAAAAAAAAAAAAAAAAAACCCACCCCACCCCTCCCCTTTATTTAAAAAACTGAGCCATGTTCAGAGAATGGATGTGAAAGAATGGCTCAACGAGCAGGAACTACCGACAGGGTCTAAGCTAGTAATATATTTTTCTGGACTCCTTAATATTGTGAACCATCTCTGGTACTCCTTAACGAGATAAATTTTCCTTTTGAAGCTCATATGTCTCAGCTTATCATTTGATCTATGGGGCAATCAAATCAACAAAATATTGGACACTGCACTGGAACTCAAACCAAAGCTGATAGTCCTTATTGCTCCACTTGGCTCCAAAAGGTCCTTGCTTCTGCTCAGTTTGCTTGTATAGCCAGTGTCTAAGATTTAGAGCTCAAACATATGTAACTGTGTTTTTCAGGTTTGATGAACAGTCTGCATATAGTCTCATATGGGCTGATGTTGAACTCCTGCAAAGTGAGGTATGGCATTTTGATCGTATTGGAAATGTCAATGCTCATCAATAACATGGCTGAAATGCGTTGTGTCATACTGTAAGATATCATGGCCTTGGGGGCTGTTGGAGGTCTCAAGTGATGCTCTTGTTGAGGGAAAAGGAGATTCTCCAACCATGTTTCTATGGAGCAGGACAGACTGGGCAACAAAGCACAAGCAGATAGCCTCTCGATTTGGGCATTTAAAAAAATCAGGTAGTGATTTTGGGTCATGAAAATGAATTTATTTCTTGTTATGAATATACGTATGTTTATTTAAGTAATAAATGCAGTTCCATTATCTGCTATGGAATACTTAACTGCTTTTGTTTTTGTAACTAGCAGTTTCGAGTGGCTTTAAAGGGAGGATCGTCAATAGTTGAAGGAACCTGGTACATAGCGAAATGAGATCGTTTTGTCTCTTGAGCAGACATCTCAGTAGTTGAGACCTGTTTCATACTCAGCAGAGCCACAAACAATTACATGCCGATGTATATTGTCTAAAAGCTTCACACATGGGCATAAACCCAAAAGTATGAGAATGCAAAATGGGCATTCTTCATTATGCTTGTATCATAAATTGATCAAATCACTGTTTGTGATGGCAGACTCTGCTCCAATTCGTTGTGATTTATGTTTGGTTTAGAGGGAATGCAGGAAGATGTTTGATAATGTACTAGTTAGTGCACGAAATTGGGCATACAGTCTATCGACAGCTCCCTCTTTGGTAACAGAGGACCCAGCAATTCGGAGGGAAATCCTATCTAGGAGAGAGGCTTTCAGGCCAGCGGTGAATGCTGATTAGGGCTGAATGATAGACATTCTCCTTATATGTGTTCAATGTTTTGCTCCTATTCTTTTTACTGTTATTTTTATCATTTGTTCTTACTCTTTACTTGTTCTGCATAGTGGCAGGCAGTTTTTTAATTGTAACTTGCTGTGTTTGCATATTGATAAACATTTGCATTTGAACCTGGGTGCTTCATTAGAAAACTAACTTTGTCTTGGCTTCCTGTGAATTGGTCATCCGTCATATGTGATTTCATATAATTGACCATTTCTCTTGAGTATGCATTTAGGCCCATCTAATGTTAGAAAGCTTTCTGTCTAATAGTTTTTCATGGTGATAAAGCACAATGCCTCTTCAATTAGCTTTTGAATCCACACTTTCCGTGATGAGAAGGGCAGCTTAATTCATAAGTGTGTTTGAATGCTGTTTATTGCTTTTTTCCAGTGTTTTTTTTTTTTGGTGGTCATCGTTCACAATGTCCCCCCCCACCCCCCCCCCCCCCCCCCCCCCCCCCCCCCCCCCCCCCCCCCCCCCCCCCCCTTCCCCCCCCTTTCCCCTTCCTAGCTTAGCTATGATTGTAAGGATTCGACAATAGGAGACTTTAGGATATGAACTAAAGGAAGGACGTGGAAGTTGAAGGGATGTATAAAAGATGATTTTCGAGGGAATGGGTATATTTTCAAATTTGCAAGCTTGCTTGTTCCCCTTTTTTTTTTCTGTTTTTTCCCGTTCTCTTTTGATTCCAATTGAGTCTTTATGGTGTGTGCATTAGCATCGAGCAAGTGATCGGATTCCCTTGTCCATGACTTTCTTTCTTGCCTTGGTCTTTCATGGTTGACTTATGAGCCACAAGATAAGATTCTTAGCATTTAAGTTTCCAAATTCTTTTGGGCATGTGTTACAAGGACTTTAGTATAGGCATCTCCTTGAACGCTTTGGAATGATATTTCCTAATGAAAACATTTAAAGTTGTGAGTGCGAGTTGAAATGATTTCTATGTATTTTCTTATAGAGAAAAGTAAATGGGCAATTGATATGTAGGGAGATGATCTTTAGGCCCAATCATAGTATAAAAAATTCACAACTTTATGCTTGACAATAAAATTCATTTAATTAATTAATCAGGGAAGAATTTTAAAAACTTCTTTTTTGTGGGGAATTTTTTGAGGTAAACTTTGAATTGCAAGTCTTTAGTTATAATAGATTTTGATGAGGATATTATAGATGCTGATGCTGATTCTCGAGCATTGAGTATTGAAATATGTCACATGAGCCATGAGCCATGGCAAATTTTCATATATAAAGTATTATTTCTTTCATGTAGGCTATATCGTTTGCCACTTGGTGACTTATGATGTATCATGATATATGTTACATGTACGATGATGTTTGCTGTGCAATCTACTAATCATTAATGTGATGACTCATGATTCATATCAGTTCATGGTGATTGCTATATGAACTATGCATTTAATTTCTATCATCTATGATCTAATGTATTATGTGTGGTATTTCTAAGTTTATTATTTCGGCAATGGTGATGAATGATTAAGATGATCGTTAGTTAATGTTAATTGAATAATGAATGATTCAACAATTATGTATTATGATGTTTTTATGCAAATATTTTGTTAAGTTATGCAATATAATTCATATATTCATGCATGGATTTAATATATATTTAGATTTTTTTTCTAGATGGATAAAATTCTTGAATTTTAATTTGGGTTACAAGTCAAACAAACTAAACACCTAATCCATGAACTGCTTCTCAGGAAATAAATCTCTCGTTCCTACTATGGGCCCTATATAATGCACAAGACTAGAGGTGGTCACTTGTTCATTGATAGCAATGTAAACTAAAGGAAAATATGAGGACTTTTTTCTATTGAAGACATTATCACTCGTGGGTCTATTGTATTACAAACTAACTTACCTAAATTTATACAAAAGAAAAATATGATGCAATCTAGGAATGGAAAGGAAAATAGGGAATAAGAATTCATGATAAACTCCAAGGGAAAAAAGACAATGAGTATCACAAGTACAGATTGCAAAAGATAGATTTTAGGGAGACTCTAATGAACCATGAAATAACTTGGAGTGTCAAGATTCCACGATGAACTGTAGTAGCATATGAAGTGTATATGAAAATTAAGGAAGAAAAGTTTAGTTGAATGGAACTTGATCAATGTCAACACGCCCTATCTTGATAGGGAGTGAATTGTAGTTCAAGCATATCGAACACCGTGAACTTAGTTTTAATAATCAATTTTCTATGTTCCTAGGGTGGTTCCTAGAATTTCAATATAAATTATGTGTTTGAGTAGCTCATTGGAATAATGAATGAATTGAAAGCAATAATGGCATGATTCATTTGATGAGAATCCTTGAGGAGATGTTTTAATACAATATAGGTCAAGGACAGAGTGAAAGATTTCTATGGTGTTATCATTGATCTTTACGTAAAGATTAAAAAGAGAACTTTTGTAAATGTTTCTTTGAATAGAATAGGAATAGCATGTTCAATTGCATGTAGCTAGATCATTCATTTTGAAATCCATGTATTTTTGGTTTGCATTCAACATATTTTCATAGTTTCTATCTTTCATTTGTTCTTTGTGTGTTTATTAGGTGAGAAAAATAATGTATATGTGCTAGAGGTATATGCTTATGTTCATTCATGTTAGACTAGTTTTGCATATGTAGATGTGGAACGCTTGCAGGGGAGTACTATTTTCCATTCTAGCTTGGCATGTCTTGTTCCCAAATTCATCAAACTTGTTGGAATGTTAGTTTTATGTGAGATCTTATCAAGGAAGAGTCAAAATATTTTTTGCGAGCATTCATCTGATTTGTGTTACTATTGAAGCATACTTTAACTTTTTGTTTTTTGATCTGGAAGGTATCCTTGTGGGAGTTTGAGGTCTGCGGAAGCATGGGAATAAGACTAGGAATAAGAAGTAGCTTGGTGCACAACACATTACCAAGTGAATGTACAAATATATACATGTCAGGGTTATAGGATTATATACAAACCGGGGGAAAAAATCTCCTAAAGAGGGAAAAAAGTGCCCAGACGGTCCTAGTGTGTTCACACACATCACTACCTAAATATATCAACAAATCCCCCCTAGGAGTGATGCAGTGAACAAGGAGCTGATACTCATGTATAAGTGTGTGTCAAGCTATCTGGAATCAATCCATAAAAGGAAGTAAGCCCAAAGCTTTACAGAAAGCTTCAAACTTCTCCCTAGGCAGAGCCTTTGTCAAAAGGTGTGCAATGTTCTCCTGCGTGGGCACATATGTCAAGCTGATCTCTCCAACAGAGAACCTCTCCCTCACATAATGATAGTGCATCTCAATGTGCTTAGTGCAAGCATGGAACATAGGGTTCCCCCCCAACTGCCAATGCGATTTGACTGTTTGTGAATATGGTGGTGGAAGAAGACTGACCAACACCCAAATCAGCCATAAGGCATATGAACCACACACTCAATAGTCGCTGTGAAAGCTTCCCTATACTCAGCCTCACAACTAGAAGTGGCCACAATAGCTTCTTGCTCAACCAAGATATGCATGAGCTTCCAAGCATGAAGCAAAAACCACTAATAGACACACGAGTGTCATAGCAACTAGCCCAGTCAGAGTCAGAAAAAGCATGTAAATCTTTCGGTAGTGATATCCCCTTGGGATAAAACAATCCAAGTAGCCGGCTACCACTCAAGTAGCGAAAGATTCGCTTAATCGCCTACCAATGCTTGACACCTGGGCAATGCATAAACCTGCTCATTTGTGAGACAAAAAACTGAATATCTGGCCGAGTAATGCATAAGTAAATCAATCATCCAACAACTTGCTGATAGAGAACATCAAATTCATCTCCAACATCATGAAGACTCAATCGTAAACATGTGTCCATAGGGGTGGTAATAGGTTTGCAGGTTTCGAGGCCAAAATGCTGCAATAATGTGTCAATATATTTTGATTGACACAAAGCCATTCTGCCATCAACTTGCATGAAGTCTATGCCCAAATAATGATGGCAGTGCTCCAATTCTGACATCTCAAATGAGGCATGCAAGTCAGCCTTAAAAATCAGCAGTATGCTTCTCAATAGGGCCAGTGAGTTGCATCTCATCAACATGGATAATAATGATGAGAAGCACATCATTTGCACGCTTAACATACAAGGTGTCCTCAGTTGGATTGTTCTCAAAACCATGTGCAATCAAGTATGCATGTATCTTTTCATATCAAGCACGTGGTGCTCGCTTCAAACCATATAATGCCTTTTTGAACCTGCACACTTGGTTTTCATGCCCTTTTTGCACAAAGGCATGGGGTTGAAAAACATACACTTCTTCATACAAGTCACCATTAAGAAATGCAATTTTGATGTCCAACTAATGTACATTCCAACCATGATGAGGTGGAGGTGCACATATGCTACGAACAATAGTTGCTCGAGATGTAGGAGCAAATGTCTTATCAAAATCAATGCCTCTATCTTGAGCATAACCCTTTGCAAAAAGCCTAGCCTGATACTTGTCAACTATTCCATCAGGCTTACGCTTCAGCTTGTATACCCACTTAGTGCCAATGATCTTCTTGCCAGGAGGCAAGTCACAAAGACGAGGTACTATTTTTTATATTAGCATCATATTTTGAGTACATAGCAATTATCCAATTTTCTGAATTTTGTGCATCATCAAACGAAATTGGCTCATTCTCATCACAAAGACTAGAGGTAGCAATAGCATAGCAATTTGATGCAAAAGAAGCACAATGAGAGCTTAAACAAGTACGATATGACAGAGGTGCATCTAATTTGCTATCTCACAAAGTCTACACCAGCCATTTAGGCATAGTCTTTGCCTCCTCTATATCAGTTCTCTCATCAACAAGTGCATCATGTAAATCTGCATTAGAAGTGGAATGATCTGCATCATCATATGAAATCTATAAAGGCTAAGACCTCATTTGGACCAATACTAGACTGTCCACCTATAAAAAGAGGTTGCAAAGTGTCCTACATGTCTTTGGAGCTAACTGATGTCTTCTTAGTACACGAAATTAATGGTTGAATAGCATCTTCCACAAAAACATCAAGGCTAACCAAAATGCATTTAGTATATGGATGATAGAGACGATAGACTTTGCTTTTAGAAGTGTACACAACAAAAATACGTTTCTTGCTTTATCTTCCAATTCTTGCATTGTTGTTCAGGCACTAATGCATATGATAGACAACATAAAGATACATGTGAGCAACAGACGACTTGTGACCATGCCAAGCCTCATATGGAGTGATAGTGCAATGCTTTAGTGGGACACGTGTTAAGTACATATGTTGTAGACATAACAACCTCAACCCAGAAACTATGTGGTAAAGCCTGACTCTTGACCATACACCTTGCCATCTCCATGAGTGATCTGTTCTTCCTTTCAGCAAATCCATTCAGTTGAGGTGTTTATGGCACTATACACTGATGTTGTATCCCACGTTTAACCAAAAATGCATTAAAGTGAGAAGACATATATTCCTCCCCCCGATCAGAATGGAGGTGTCCATTTTACATGCTGACTGTGTCCCTCTTTAGGAGGTTTTTTTCCCTCGGCTTGTATATACGCCCATTGCCCTAATGGGCTACTTATCTTTGTACATTCTCTAGTAATACATTCAGTATTGTGTGTTTGTGCTCCAAGCTTCTTCATCTTCCTTGTGTTGTTCGCATGCTTCTGTAGACGTCTAACTCCAACAATTGGTATCAAAGCAGGTCGTCGCTTCATCTAGGGCGCCGTCGACACTCCTTCGTTTTGCAGTCTCAGAATCGCACGAATTTTGGTGAGCATACTCAGCGTGTTTCTCTGATCAAAACGGCTTCGCTCTATCGTGTCAAATTCGCGATCTGAGCTCGTTTCGGCCTTCGAACGCACTATCGCAATGCTTGTGCAGGCTATTTCGTCTTTTTGTGCCAAAGGTATATACCAGTTTCTGTTCGCCAGTATAAGCATCTCCAAGTCTTCTACAGGTCTAGCAGAACTCGTCTGGGCAGTTCTGTTCAACTTTTTGAGATATAGTCAATTTTCTGCATCAAGGTATTTTAGTCACCGGCCATGGCTGAAGCGGCAGTGATGTATTCCGTATGTTGGCTTTTGAGAATAAGTTGGATGGTACCAACTACCCATTATGGGCTTATATGATGCGACATGTATTGGTTGCAAAAGGATTGTGGAACATTGTGCAGGGTGTTCAAAGACGTCTTGTTACACCTGTAATAATAGGTACTACAAATATAGGTGCTAGAGCTGATGAAGATGGTGTCGAAGATGATATTCCGCAGATTCCTGTTCGTGCTTCTGTTTCTGCTGCACCTACTGTAGAGCAGATTCGTTGGGATGGCAGAGATGCCCAGGCACATGCATTGATAGCTTTGTCTGTCAAACGTGCCATTATTCCTCATATTTGCTCTTGCAGAACAACTAAGGATGCTTGGGATACACTTACCACATTGTACCAAGCTAGGAATGAGGCTCGTGTTGCTTACCTCTGAAAACAATTGGAGAGTGAGCAAATGAATGAAGGTGATTCTATGGACAGTTTCCTAACAAAGATCAAAGACTTGAAGGAACAATTGATTTCTGCTAATGAGGTTATACCAGATAGCTCACTTGTGCAGACCGTTCTGAATGGTCTTCCTGATTCATATTAGAGTTTTGCTTCTACTCTTCGGTTGATGATGAAAGGCAATCCAAATGCCTTATCATTTGAGGAGTTAGTCTCTATTCTGTTGCAGGAAGATCAATCCAGGCAAAACAGGTCCATTATGCGAGTTGCAGATCAAGCTTTCCTGGCTAGTCAGAAGGGCAAAGGAAGATGGAGCTCTTCAACTAGTAAGCATAAATTTGCTAATTCTGCATATTCGAAGAAAGAAGATAAAGATGAAAAGAAATCAGAAAAGCAGAAATTGTTTTGTAAGTACCGTAAAGGGAATGATCATATCATAAAGAACTGTCCAAAACTGACTGCAAAAGAGGCAAAGAAGAAAGAGACTGGAATGGTTGTTGCAGAGGCCTCTACACCAAAAACAGAGTCTGCAAATCTTGTGTAGGAAGAAGAATGGGCGTTTACTACTATCTGCAGTTTTGACCCATCTTCTCATGAGCAGTGCATGTCTGCAGTAGACTCAGATGTTTGGTATTTTGACAGTGGGGTGACCAAACATATTACCTCGCAGCGTAGTTTCTTCTCGTCACTCGAGCCTGCCCCTACAGGGAATACTGTTACATGCGCCAACAACTTCTCTTATCCTGTTATGGGAGTTGGTAAGATCATTTTGACTACTGCTGATGGTAGTTCTTTCACTTTGTCAGATGCTCTATTTGTGCCAGAGATCAAAAAGAACCTGTTATCAGTTTCTACATTAGCCAAGATTGGCTTGATTGTGAAATTTGTTGATGACAGGTGTACAGTTCATGATCTGTCAAATGGCGATGTGATTATTGCTTCTGGCATTTTATGTCGTGGGCTGTATAAGCTCATAGACTATGAAAGATCTGAAAATGATTTAGCATGTGCAGTAAATGATTCTCAGGCTATGTCACATGCAAAGCTTTGGCATGCACGCTTTAGTCATCTGAATTTTTGCTAGTTTGCGATGCCTGCAGAAATCTGAAATGGTATCCTCTTTGCCCAAACTTGAGGCACCTAGAAAACATGTTTGTGAAGGCTGTATTTTGGGCAAAATGCAACGTTCCTCCTTTCCAAAAGATGGTTCAGTTCGGGCTACACATAAATTGCAGCTTGTACATAGTGATGTCTCTGGTCCTATGCAAACACCCTCTTTTGGAAATTACCTTTACTTCGTGACTTTCATTGATGATTTTTCTAGGCATGCATGGGTATATCCACTCAAGGCAAAGTCCGAAGTGTTCATGTGCTTTAAACAGTTTTTGGTTTTGGCTGAAAATCTGTCAGCATGTAAAATGGGCACCCTCCGTTCTGATCGAGGGGAGGAATATATGTCTTCTGATTTTAATGCATTTCTAGAAGAACGTGGGATAAAACACCAGTGTACAGTGCCGTATACACCTCAAAAGAATGCAGTTGCTGAGCAGAAGAACAGGTCTCTCATGGAGATGGCGAGGTGTATGATCAAGAGTCAGGCTTTACCTCATAGTTTCTGGCTTGAGGCTATCATGTGTGCAACATATGTACTGAACAGGTATCCCACTAAAGCACTGCAGTCTATCACTCCATATGAGGCTTGGCATGACCGCAAGCCATCTCTTGCACATCTGCGTGTTTTTGGTTGTTTGGCATATGCACTAGTGCCTGAACAACATCGCAAAAAATTGGCTGATAAGGCAGTAAAATGTATTTTTGTTGGGTACAGTTCTGAAAGTAAAGGTTATCGTCTGTATCATCCACAGAGTAAACACATTTTGGATAGCCATGATGTTGTCTTTGTGGAAGATGCTATTCAGCCATTGCTTTCATGTACCAAGGAGACATCTGTTAGCTCCAAAGACATGTATGATACTTTGATGCCTCTTTTTACAGGTGGACAGTCTAGTGCTGGTCCTAATGAGCCAACTTCTCAGCCTTTGCAGATTTCATATGATGATGCAGATCATTCTATTTTTGATGCAGATTTACATGATGCACTTATTGATGAGAGAGCTGATATTGAGCAGGCAAAACTATGCCAAAATGGCTGGTGCGGACTTTGTGTGACAACAAATTAGATGCACCTTTGTCATATCGTACTCGTTCAGGCTCTCATAGTGCCTCCTTTGCATCAGATTGCTATGCTATGGCTGCTTCTAGTCTCTATGATGAGAATGAGCCTGTTTCGTTTGATGAAGCACAAAATTCAGAAAATTGGATGGCTGCTATGCAATTTTAATATGATGCAATAATGAAGAATGGTACTTGGTCTTTATGTGACTTGCCTCCTAGCAAGAAGGCCATTGGCACTAAGTGGGTATACAAGCTAAAGCGTAAACCTGATGGTACAATTGACAGGTATAAGGCTAGGCTTGTTGCAAAGGGTTATGCGCAAGAAAGAGGCATTGATTTTGATGAGACCTTTGCACCTACATGCCGTATGACTACTGTTCGGAGCATTTGTGCACTTGCAGCCCATCATGGTTGGAATGCACATCAGTTGGACATTAAAACTGCATTTCTGAATGGTGACTTGCATGAAGAAGTGTATGTTTTTCAGCCCCGCGGCTTTGTGCAGAAAGGGCATGAAAACCAGGTGTGCAGGTTAAAGAAGGCATTATATGGTTTAAAGTAAGCACCACGTGCTTGGTATGAGAAGATACATGCCTATCTAGTTGCACATGGTTTTGAGAACCGTCCAACTGAAAGCACCTTATATGTTAAGCGTGCTAATGATGTGCTTCTGATCATCGTTGTCTATGTTGACGACATGCTGCTCACTGGTCCTATTGAGAAGCATATTTCTGATTTTAAGGCTGATTTGCATGCCTCATTTGAGATGTCTGATTTGGGGCATTTGCATCACTATTTGGGCATTCAGTTTATGCAAGTTGATGGTGGAATGACTTTGTGTCAAACAATATATTGACACATTATTGCAATGTTTTGGCCTTGAAGACTGTAAGCCTATTGCCACTCCTATGGAGACAGGTTTACGATTGAGTCTTCATGATGCTGGAGATGCATTTGATACTGTTCTCTATCAGCAGGCTGTTGGATGCTTGATTTACTTATGCATTACTCGGCCAGATATTCAGTTTGTTGTCTCACAGATGAGCAGATTTATGCATTGCCCAGGAGTCAAGCATTGGTATGCGGTTAAGCGTATCTTTCGCTACTTCAGTGGTACTCGGCTACTTGGGTTGTTTTATCCCAAGGGGGAATCACTACAGCAAGATTTGCATGCTTTTTCTGACTCAGATTGGGCTGGTTGCTATGACACTCGTGTGTCCACCAGTGGTTTTTGCTTCATGCTTGGTAGCTCATGTATATCTTGGTTGAGCAAGAAGCAGCCTACTGTGGCCACTTCCAGTTGTGAGGCTGAGTATAGGGCAGATTTCACAGCGAGTGTTGAGTGTGTGTGGCTCAGATGCCTTATGGCTGATTTGGGTGTTGGCCAGTCTTTTGCCACCACCATCTTCACTGACAGTCAGAGGGCATTGGCAGTTGCGAGGGACCCTGTGTTCCATGCTCGCACTAAGCACATTGAGATGCATTATCACTATGTCAGGGAGAGGTTCTTTGTTGGGGAGATCAGCTTGGCATATGTGCCCTCGCAGGAGACGAAGGCTCTGCCTAGGGAGAAGTTTGAAGCTTTCCGCAAAGTTTTGGGCTTACTTCCTTTTGTGGAGTGACTTCAATATAGCTTGGCTCTTCCTTATACATGAGTGCTAGCTATATGTTCACTGCATCACTCCTAGGGGGGATTTGTTGATATATTTAGGTAGTGATATGTGTGAACACACTAGGACCGTCGGGGCACTTTTTTCCCTCTTTAGGAGGTTTTTTTCCCTCGGCTTGTATATATGCCTATTGCCCTAATGGGCTACTTATCTTTGTACATTCTCTAGTAATACATTCAGTATTGTGTGTTTGTGCTCCAAGCTTCTTCATCTTCTTTGTGTTGTTCGCATGCTTCCGCAGACGTCTTACTCCAACAGACAGATTTTCAACCAAATTAGAAATTGTTTGAAGCACATAAAAACTTCGGACCTTTCGTTCAATGGGTACCTATGCATCCGTGGAAAAATCATCAATGAAAATCGTGAAGTAAATATAGTTCCAAAAAGGTGTTTGCATAGGACCGCAAGCATCATTGTGAACAAGTTGCAATTTCTAGGTAGCTCATTTTGGGAAGGAGGAACGCTACATTTTGCCCGAAATATAGCCTTCAGAGACATGTTTATCGAGTGCCTCAAAGTTCGGGCAAAGAGGATACCATTTTAGATTTTTGTAGGCACAACAAACTAGCAAAATTCACATGACCAAAGCATGCATGCCAAAGCTTTGCATCTGACATAGCCTGAGAATCTTGAGTTGCACATGTCGAATCATTAATAAATTTTGCATTATCTATGAGGTTATACAACCCACAACATAAAATGCTAGAAGAGTGATGTCGCCATCTGATAGATCATGAACTATACATCTGTCATCAATAAACTTCATAACCAAGCTGATCTTGGCGAATAATGAAACTGATAACAAATTTTTCTTGATCCCTGGCACAAATAAAGCATCTAAAAATGTAAAAGAACTACCATCAACAGTAGTCAGAATGATCTTACAAACTCCCATGACCGATAAGAAGAGTTGTTGGCACATGTGGCAGTATTCCCTATAGGGCCAGTCTCAAGTGAAGTGAACAAATTGTGTTGCAAGGTAATATGTTTGGTTGCTCCATTATCAAAGTACCAAACATCTAAGTCTACTGCAAACATACATTGTTCATTCTTCAAATGAACTGTCATGCAACACTTTGTCAGCAAAAATCAACTCATCCTTTAGATCTTTGATCTTTGTTAGAAAATTATCCATAGAACCTACTTCATTCATGTGCTCACTCTCCAATTGTTTTCGGAGGTAAGAAACAGGAGCCTCATTCCTTGCTTGGTATAAAGTGGTAAGTGTATTCCAAGCATCCTTTGCTATCCTACAAGAGCGAATGTGAGGAATAATGGCACGTTTGACAAACAAGGCTATCAATGCATGTGCCTGAGCATCTCTACCATCCCAACGAAGTTGCTCTATAGTAGGTGCAACCGGAATCACAACACGAATAGGAACCTGAAAAATATCACCATCTTCAATACCATCTACATGACCTTTAGCAACTGTGTTTGCGGGTGTAATAGGAGGTTTTTCAACACCCTGCACAACATTCTAGAGTCCTTTTGCAACCAATACATGACGCATCATATAAGCCCATAATGGGTAATTGGTACCATCCAACTTATCCTCAATAGCTAAT
>CM035406.1:116189660-116197160 GCA_020310875.1 Ceratopteris richardii
CTATCTATCTATCTATCTATCTATCTATCTATCTATCTATCTATCTATCTATCTATCTATCTATCTATCTATCTATCTATCTATCTATCTATCTATCTATCTATCTATCTCTCTGTCTGTTTGTCTGTCTGTCTGTTTGTATGTCTGTCTGTCTATCTATGTGTTTGTTTGTTTGTCTGTCTGTCTATGTGTATGTCTGTCTGTGTGTCTGTCTATCTATTTGTCTATCTATCTATCTTTCTATCTATCTGACTATCTATCTTTCTATCTGTCTATCTATCAGTCTATCTATCTATCTGTCTATCTATCTATCTGTCTATCCATCTATCTATCTATTTATCTATTTGTCTATCTATCTATCTATCTATCTATCTATCTATCTATCTATCTATCTATCTATCTATCTATCTATCTATCTGTCTGTCTATCTATCTATCTATCTATCTATCTATCTATCTATCTATCTATCTATCTATCTATCTATCTATCTATCTATCTATCTATCTATCTATGTATCTATCTATCTATCTATCTATCTGTCTGTCTGTCTGTCTGTCTGTCTGTCTTTGTCTCTATCTATGTGTCTGTCCGTCTATCTATCTGTCCATGTATCTGTCTATCTATCCATCTATCTATCTATGTATCTATGTATCTATGTATCTATCTATCTATCTATCTATGTATCTATGTATCTATCTATCTATCTATCTATCTATCCATCCATCTCTCTCTCTATCTATCTATCTATCTATCTATCTATCTATCTATCTATCTATCTATCTATCTATCTATCTATCTATCTATCTATCTATATATCTATCTATCCATCTCTCTCTCTATCTATCTATCTATCTATCTATCTATCTATCTATGTGTCTATCTATGTGTCTATGTGTCTATCTATGTGTCTATTGTAGCTCAGTGATGAGTAGCACCTGTTTTAATGTCAATCCGGGGAGACGTGAGGATGGTATGGAGTCCACGAACAAGTGATGGCACAAGTGCGTGAGTGAGAAGCACACTAACATGCACACACATACACACAGGTGCACACACGGCAAGACAAAGAGAAAGACAATGGAGTTCTTTTAGATTACTTCCAAAGTGCTCATACAAGTTCAAATCTATTACAAGCTAACCTCAAAAATGAGCTCTCTAGCTCTATTTATAGTTTTTGACTAGCTTTTGGCCCGCTCGAGACCTAGTGTCCGGCCTAGTTAAAAATTAAGTTCTAGGGCCTATTTGGAGGTTCAAACGGAGTCTAAAAATCATGAAAATTTGTACGATGATACTTCTAATACTCCTCAAGCTCGAGGACTCCTCTGCTTGCACAATATGGAGTTACAAAAAGGTGAAATGGTATTTACAATGAGGTAGAGTGACTAAATTCACTATTTAGGAAGTATTACTTCATGGAAAAATTTGGACGGCCTACTTGCCAGATCTTCGTTGACTACTTTGTCTGCTTGTGTCTTGTTCCCTTCTTTGACTTCCTTGTCTTGTGAGTCCTGGGGTACCTTGACTATCGCTAACACCCCCCCTCTCTCGCGTCTGTCATCTCTGACAGACCCTTGTTGTGTGGACCGTTGGATGTAATACTCCACTACATCTTTTGCTAGGTGGTGCTCGGATAATCTAAGCCCTTTTGCCAAATCGGTGAGTAGGGCATCCCAGTCTACTGGCCCGAGAACTTCTGGATCTGGCATACGTAGCTTTTTTGAGTGGAGGGCTTGTTCCACGGCAAATAATTGCAATAAATGAGATGGTCTGGGAATGAATATCTCTGAATGATATTCCTAGAACCCTGTGATAAACATTTCTTCAAACATCTGTTTGAAGCAAGCCGGTAAATACTTGACACGAGCATGCCACACATAGACGACCTTGATAGATGGTGTGGTGCTCATATCATAAACAAGATCCTGATTTCCTTCATTAAATCCGAGAGCCGAAAGATGAGGTTCTTTGACATTCTTAAAGGGCCTGAAGGTAATCAGCATGAGCTCAAAGATTTTGAGGCACATCTGTGCCATGATATCTGGTATATTTTTGAATCGTACTCCCTAATGCTGAATCATCGAAATCATGTATGCTACTGTGGGTTGGCCGTTAGGTGGTGCTAAGTACACGTAGTTTAGCCACTTTTCGCATCCTTTGACTGTCAAAACTGTTTTGGTGTAGTCTGGCCAAGATCTTCATCGAAAGACGGGGCAGTAGCAGGGATTATACTTGATATATAGAGGCATGTTATTCCATGTGCGTACCATCTCAGGGTAGGTTTCAAGCAGACGGATCCTCCAAGTAGGTTGAAATATATTCCCATGCGCGGCACTTGCAGGGATATCTTCTGGTGCAAACTGTGTCGCCGAGGTTGGTTCTTTTGTTGTGCGGTGATTGATTTCAGCTTTATAATCTGCCATTAGGACACAGAATGGAACATATAAATCATCGGACGTGCCAATCCACCTATGATGGGAGAGGTTTCTGAAGTAATCCGATTTAATTACGACTTCTTCCAATCGGGACATAGACGCTATCTGTATTGCAACTCTCTCGTCATGGGTTGCAGCAACCTTCTCTAACCTCTGCATCCATCCAGGGGCTTCAATCTCAATTGTGTCCATTCCTTCCTCCGTTTGCTTACCCCCTAGTGCAGACATGGGAACATATGGGTCTTCAAAAGTCTCCTCCACTTCAATTGGCACTAAGTCTTCAGGTTCCGGTTCCATGAGGGGAGAGGGTTGACGCTCGTATTGCAGAACTTTATTTCGTAGTTCTTCTAGTTCTGCTCTGAGTTCTGCGACTTCTTCAGATGTGTCGGCTACGGTTGTGACTTTGCTTGGTGACTCCTGCTTGTTGGTGCAAGACAAGCCTACACACATTGGCTTGGAACCTTGTACTTATGGAAGATTAGCATGGATAAAGATTTATCAAGACTTCACTTAAAGCAAGGCTCATATGAACATATGCTTATATGTTCTTACCTCTTTACCCCTTGTAAAAGTCTAAGTGACTTGTCATTTGTTTGCAATCACTTGAAGTCATCCACCTACCTCATTAGTCGTGGAAATTTGAATGTTGAGATGGAGAGAATATCTCCCTACTTTTAGAGGAGAGATTCAAGGGAGCCTAAGTTTGAATTTCAAATTCAAATGATCTCAAAACTCCTATAAAAGATGAAGTAAAAAGTCGCGGGCTTACACTCTCACTCTAGCTCACTCCCCGAGTCATTTGATCATTGTAATTCATTGTGTGTGAGTGGTACCTCATAGCCAACACCACAATACCTCATTTAGCTATGCTTGTCAAGCTAATGAGATTGTACAAACACATTTATCAATAGAAGTATACATTCATCATCTCTGTTTTGTCTGAGCTTCCTACTCCAAGTCTGTCAACTTCAAAGGAGCATTTCTCTGGATCTACTGAACCAAATCAAGTGATCTATAGCTCATTGGAACCAGCTCAAAGTCTACTACAAGCATACAAAATCTCAAAGGATTTCATTCAGCCATTTGGGAGAAATTCGCCTCGAAGTGCACACTGGTCTGTGTCTGCAGAGTTCCTGAAAAGTCGGGGGTGATTATAATTTTGCTAAACTTATTTCTCAGTGCATAGTTTATCAATTGAAGTGATTCCACTTGTGATTGGTAGCTCACTAAGGTATATTAATACTCCCAAAAGGAATTGTTCCAATTTTAAGTATGCTGGACACACTGAGTAAAAGTTTGAGCAGGTATCACTACAGGAATAGAAGGTTTTGCTTGATTTTTGAAGTACCAACTTATCTGTTTTGGTTTGATCATTACCCAAACCATTTCCAAAGTACATATAAGGTTTCTTTATGTCATTTGGAAGCTAAGATAGTGTACTAATCATATCTGAAAAGAAAAGAGGGCAGGTGTGAAGCAGGTTTTGCAGCACCAACTGATTTCCTGAGTGCATCCATCCATCACTCTCAACACTGCTGAGTTGCCAGTTGCTTTAATAGGTCATCTCTTTCTCTTTCTAGTGCTGCGTGGGCTTCCAGGAGGTCGGCATGGGTTTCCAACACAATTTGCATACTCTCTGAGGGGATGGCCTTGAAATGCTCATGGTCGATTTCGTGCGGGGAACCTTCCATTGCTGCTTCCAGGTTTTCTTCGTTCTGTTTCTGCAGTCTTTTATTCTCTTCGAGTGTTGCGGACATGTGCTTTTGTAGTAGGGCAAGGTTGCATCGAAGCTTGAGATTGTCTGTTATGTGAGCGTGTAACATATCATCGAGTTGTTGTTTTTCTTCAGCCTCTAGATGGGGTGGATTGGCTACTAACTGCTCATGTTGTTCCTGTAAAGTGGCATACTGCTGTTGTAGTAGTCGCTTTTCCCTCTCTAAGTCAATGAATCTTCCTTGTAATGTTTCATGTCTTCTGAAGAGACTTGTATGCTGTATAGATTATCACCAGAATGAGTAATCTAGGGCTTCTTGTTCTAGACTTCGTTGTCTGGCCAATGTCATATCTTGTGGGAATGTTTTTGTCCTCAAAAAGGCTACTAATGGTTCACTCCAATTTGGCACTATGGACACTTGATAAAGAGTGGCATGATCCACAGGGGGTTTAGTGCAATAGATAGGACATTCCTTGCACAATTTATGGACATCAGCTTCCATAGTCGGCCAATGCACTCCGAGTCTCCTTAGTGTCTTTAGGGTTCGTTGCCTTGAGTAATGTTGCTCTAATGCACCTACATGTGCTAATTGCAACCATTTTACGTACTCATCCTCTTCCACACAACAAGCTAGGATCCCTTGATCTGTATGCTTGTACATACTTCCTGCCATGATCTGGTATTTTTGGGCTTTTACTATCTCCCTATCTTGAGTGTTTACTACTGGATGTTTAGGCCCGTATGTCAATACTGGCACTAATGGCTTAGCCCATTGAGGTACAACTTCCAGATTAAATAAGTAAGCATCAGGAAGGTCATCTGATACTCCTTGTGGGGCCTCTCCAGATGTGAGCCTAGAGAGATGGTATGCTCTCAGGTGAGTCTTACCTTTCCTTACCACTACCTCAAAGTCATATTCCATTAGTAAGAGAAACCATCTTACTAATCTACCTGTATTGCATGGCTTGTTTACGAGATATAACAATGTTGGATGGTCAGTAAAAAATTTAAACTTATTTGCAAGCAAATAGTGTCTAAACTTCTTAACCGCATATACCATGCCTAATCCTTCTCTCTCAATAGTGGTATAATTCCGTTCAGCTGCATTCAACTGTCTACTAGCATAGGCAATTGGAAGATCCATATTACCTTCGCCAGTAGGTTGTGCGAGTACACATCCAATTGCATAATTGGATGCATCCACGTGAACATGAAAGTCCAATCTGGTGTGGTCAAGATTGGTGCTGAACATAATCGTCGTTTAAGCTCATTGAAGGAGTTCTCACACTCTTCAGTCCATTCAAAGTTAGTCAAAAGTCCGTACAGAGGCTTGGCAATGATGGCGCACATGTGTATAAAGCATCAGTAATAACCACAATGCCCCATGAAAGCTTGTACTTCCTTGACATTCTTTGGCCTAGGTAACTCTTCTATGGCTCTTACTTTCTCTTCATCCGTGGATATGCCGTTCTTTGACACTATGTGTCCTAGAATCTTGCCTTGCCTGACCATGAAAACACACTTTTTTGGGTTCAGGCAGACTTGATATTCTCTACGTTTGTCAAAGATTTGCTTGATTTCTGGTATATGTGTCTGTCTAATGTTGGAATGTGCACAGAGGTCATCAACATAGAATTCCAAATTCTTCCTCAGGAATTCTTTAAACACATGGCACATTAATCTTTGGAAGGTTGCAGGAGCATTGGTAAGCCCAAATGGCATTACCCGAAAAGCAAATATGCCCCACTCAGTGGCAAAAGCTGTCTTATGCTGATCTTCTGGAGCTATGGCTACCTGATTGTAACCAAAAAATCCATCAAGGAAGCTGTATACTTCCTTGCCTACTACTCTTTCTAAGAGATGTTCCGTGATAGGAAGCGGATAGTTATCTTGAATAGTGGCTGCATTAACCTTCTTCAAGTCAATGCACACACGTAGCTTTCCATTCTTCTTGGGCACCACTACAATGGGGGATACCCACTTAGTGTGCTCAATTTCATAGATGAATCAAGCTTCGACCAAGCAATCTATCTCCTCCTTGATCTTAGCAGTGTAGTTATCGTTATAAGTGTATGGCTTCTGCTTGGATGGTTTGGCATCTGCGGTCATGGGAATGGTGTGTGAGCATATGTCAGGGTCTACACCTTTCAGGTCCTTGTAGCTCCAAGCAAATACATCTCTGTATTCTCTTAGTAAGGCTATCAACTCATACTCCTCTTCTTCCGTCAGGTCATGCCCTATGTAAGTGCATCTCTCTTCTCCTTCTTCTATGGCTACCACTATTTTCTTGGTAGTTTCCTTGTTATCATAGGCCTCTCCTGCTTGTGCCTCACGTTTAGGCATTCTTACCATGACTCTCCTATCGTCTATCTCGTACTTTCTGAAATTATTAGGGACCTCAAACAAAGACTCTTCTTCCTCTGGTGTGATTTCTTTCTTCGTCCGTTTCTTGCTCTCATTCTTATCAGTTACTTGTGTGGCTAATCTTACATCGTTTGTCATCTCTTCATGTCTCTGAGGATGAAATTCTACTTCGTAGAAGTATTCTTCTTCTGATGCAATGGGTGGGTCCATAATGATTGACTCTAGATCGGAGTCACTTGCATCCTCAAATGCATCAGGGCTAGGTTCGCATTCTTCTAAAACCGAATCAACCATGATTGGTTCTATTGAAAAGACTGAAATGTCATAGCCATCCTCATCATAGTGGGGTGTCCATTGTTCTTCATTGATGGCTACATCCATTGTTGCTAAAATTTCTGCCCAACCGTGAGGTTCAAATTCTTCATCAGGGAATACTACAGGTGCATAGGCTGGGTCTTGAATGGATCTATGTGTCTCTTTTGCACCCACCTCTCTGGCTTTTTCTCTCTTCTCCTCTTCTACTACCACTTTGCACATCCATAAATGTGTGTCTTCAGGCATCCATGAGGATCTTGATCCTATGGAATGCACTGACTCGGTATCATCTTTAGCTCTGTGGATGGGATTCCATTGGATAGGAGGGACATCTCTGTGAGAATAATCCTTGAGATTGACTTTGGTCGTAACACCTAAGTGTTGCAAGTACAAGGAATTGGTTCCCCAATCCTGTACCACTTGTAACTGCCGCATAAATGGTCTTCCCAAAATCATCTCATAGGCATGATTTTTGCTAAAGTCACATATAGCAAATGTATGCTCAAACTCCACACCACACGTAGTGAGAGTTATTCCTTCTAGCAAGCCTAATGGTCTTTCTATGTGACCATCAGCCATCTGCAATTTCATTCTCGTAGGCTTGAGTGCTGGCTTGCCCCAATGCTTCCATAGGGAAGTGGTAGCAATTGCAACTCATGCGCCTGAGTCCAAAAT
>CM035406.1:116209660-116262160 GCA_020310875.1 Ceratopteris richardii
GCTTTCACACAAAACGACGATCTTGGAGGGCTCAAGTCTCATGATTGGCACAAGTTTTTACAGTTTGTCCTCCTTGTCGCCTTAAAAGATTGTCTTTCAGAGGATGTACGAAGAACCATTTATAAAATTAGTTCTTTAGTGCGGTGGATCTCTTCTAAAGAGATAAATAGAGATAGCATAGAGAATGTGAAACTCAATGCTATCGAGGCTGTTTGTATGGTAGAGAAATACTTTCCCACAAGTATTCTCACTATTCAGCTTCATTTATTGGTTCATTTGGTAGGTGAAGTTGTAATAGCAAGAACTGTCCATAGTTGATGGATGTTCTTCTTAGAGCACTTTATGAAGACATTAAAAGGGTTTGTTTGATAGGGAGCACGTCCAGAGGGTAGCATGGTAGAAGGATGGCTTGTACAAGAGTCTCTTGTATTCATAACTGAGTTTCTACATATGTTGGATCCAAAAATGCCTCGCTTATGGAGCGATAATGAAGATGTTCATCTCGTAGGCGATGAACCACAAGGTAAAGGATTGCAAAGAAAAATGGATGCAGCTTTCAGAGAGAAGGTAATAAAGTTTTGCATAGTTAACTCTGAGCCTATGCAGAAGTGGTTAGAAAAGTATGAGCTTGCCAAGGAGACCAACGCAAAGGAAAGAGCTCAATTTTGAAGGTATCATTCCACTCGATTTTTGCCTCTTCCAGAAAGTCTTCGACCTCTTCCATCTTTTCCAACGAGCAGATGGCTAGATACAGTGGTTTCACAAGCAAAGGCAGTCGGTGAATATATCTCTGAAGAAGAAGAAGAACTCGCAAAGGGATGTGATTGGGAGTATACTAAATACGGTGCACTATGGTCTCATGGACGACACTTTCGGATCACACAAATTGATAAAAATAGGTCTACTTTTGATAGTGGGGTGATGGTGAACCTTTTGCAAAAAAGTAGAGCGAGTGCAAGAGATGATAATGCTCAAGAAGGCCAGCTAGATTATTGTGGTGTGATTCAAGATATCTTGAAACTATCTTTTAGGAAGTTTGATTACTTTGTTTTTTATGTGAAATGGTTCAAAGTAGTCACCTCTAGAAGAAACGCAACAGTGAGGTGGGATAAAAGCGGTTTGCTTCAAGTCGACTCCACAAAATTATGGACGGATGAAAGAGATACATTTGTACTTCTTGAACACTGTGAGCAAGTTGTTTTTATACCAGATTCAAAAGAACCGGAGTTGCTATTTGTTTTACAAGTCGCCCCACGTAGTTGACAAATTTGTGAGAACATAGATGTAGAAGAAATTCCATTTGTAGTGGACTCAGAGATTCATTCGATAGTCAAGGAGGAAGAGATCATTGTTCGAGAAGAAGAGGTCATTGAAAAAGATGAATTGCAGGACTAAGCAATAGATGATGATCAGGAAGAAACCAACATAGCAAGTGATTTAGAAGTCATCAATATAGAGATAGATATTCTCGGTGCATCGGATCTCCAAGAGGATGCTAAACTAGAGGAGTTTTGAATCAAGCACTTGTACGTACTAATTTTTGTTTATTTTTTTTGCTAGGTTTTTTTGTACACTACCTTTTCTCTATATTACCTTTATTGTCATATGATAATTATTTGAGTTCTTTTGTTATAGAGCACGATGGGAGACAGTCCTCCAGTCACTCCACATTCCATGACAAAGGAGGAGTTCTTAGAGTTCATCTCTCAAGTACCTCTCGTGTATATGGCCACTACGTCACAGTATCGGATCGCTCATGGTAGCACTCCCTCTGGCCTCACTCGTGCCGGCCTCACTCTTGCCGGCCTCACTCCCACCGGTGTCACTCTTGCCGGCCTCACTCCCACTGGTGTCACTCTTGCCGGCGTCATTCCTGCCGACGTCACTCCTACGGGTGGTGCTACTCCCGTCGGATGTATGTCTCCAAGCTTTATGATTCCACCACGACCATCTTTTCAGCCATCCCCTACTGGCTCTAGTAGTAGACATCTGCATTCAACACCTCAACATGATACAGGTTCTGGCCCATCTCGTAGGTCGAGGTCACGCTCTGGAGCATGAGGTTCTAAGAGTGAATCTACAGATAGGTCTAGAGGAGGTGGCTCTTGTGGAGGCAGTGCGACGGACGTTGTGTCGCCCACTTCTACTCCTAAGATAGGTACCTCAGATGTAGGTATGCCACATGGTACACCACGTGGAACACCACATACACCTTGGGGTGCTCATGACCATGATGACTCCAAGGTGTATAGTATCTGAGATGGAGCTCCGATGATGGATGCGGCTGGAAAAGCAATGTGTGCACGTATACGATAGCTTTGCTCCATACAGTTTGGACACTATATCATGTTGAAATGGAGTGAACAAGATAAAGATTGGAAGAATTATATCACACAGACAATTTATCAGGAGTTCCGAGCCGAGGATGAGCAGCCTCTTGTCAGTTCAGAGTGGATTCTGCACACCGCACGAGAAGTTATGTCCCATCGATGATCCGAGGGTCATGATGCTTTCAGAGCAGGCTTACCAAAGCCTGTATAGTTAGATGCTGAGGAGTGGGATATGATTCACGACGAGCAGCAGCAGACTCCTGATCAATATCGCCAGCAGCAAAACGCCGCATCCACATGTTTAGATACAGTTGGACCGTCACATTTGGGCAGTGACAGATATGACACGATGCGTCACGAGTTTGTAAGTACCATTTGGTTTATTGAATTTGTTTATGTTAAGCTTCTCATGTATGTTCCTCTAATGTTTTGTATCTTTGTTGCAAGATTTGGCAATGGGTCATCCTCCAACATGAACGGAGGAGGCTTATGGATATCCTCATGGATTGACTGCACTATTGGAGGACTTTGAGGGACGCGGTGCGCTCATTTCATGGGAGCATTTGCAATGAGGTGATGAGTTTATAAACTTGGTTTTTACTTGTTGTTTGTAAATCTCATGTGAATTTATCTCATTTCATGAATGTTCTTTGTTGCAAGACTATTGATATGGAACATTCTTTGCATGTGTATGGCAATGGCACACCAAAATTTTGTATTTGATTTTTATATGGCACTGCAATACTTTGCCACATTTTGTAAAAGCGTCATATATGATAGTGGTTTGCCACACTCTTGTACATGCTTCAGTTATGAAATATATAACTCTTCTTGTACATGGTTCATGGTTCATTCTGATTATCTCTTTTGTGTCCAATAATATTCTGCTTTATGAAATCATATTTCGGTTGACATTAGAGTACTCATCACATGTACCCGGTTTCTTTTGGGCAAAGTGTATTGTCTTTTGCTAAAAAACATCATGGTAATGTTGCTGTAGCAAAAGACAACACACTCTGCCCAAAAAAAAATTACAGATATGGTCGTTGGTATAAGCGACGGTATTCCCAATAATGCCATCGGAATAAGCATCGGTACACCCAAAGGGCGCCAGTATAGGTGACGGTACACCCAGCGCGTGCCAATATAGGTGACGTTAAACCCAGTAGAGGCATCCGTATAATTGTCGGTATGGGTGTCAGTAATATCGATGTTTATACCGATGGTTATACTGACACCTATACCGGTGCTTTAACTCCGACGCACATACCGACATCGGGGCAAAAATGCACGCATTTATTTTCCTCGGTAAAAACCTCGGTATATGCCCAATCTGTTGTGGTGCACCACCCTTTGGGACATAGTCAAAATTGGACATCTAATCCACCTAATTTTGGAAGGACTATCGTGGGTGACAAGTGATGGAGTATATTTTTGGTAATTTTTTAGTAATGTGTTATAGTGTAATTTAATATAGGGAATATGATCGCAAAGCTCTCGTAGTGTCAAAAGGTATGATTGAAGGCCTAAAGATGGTTGGCTATCAGAGCCATAATTTGCCCACTCCTCCACCACTTTGGCACATGTGACAATGAAGGCATAGATTCAACAAGGCCACTCCTCTAGCCTTTGAAGTCTATAAGGCCTAATCAAGAAAAATGGAACTTATTCATGATTTTGGGACAATTCTATACTTACCAACTCTATGATTTTTGAATTAAATATCTTAAAAAATGACTAGAGATTGGTATTCAAGCGTCTCCAAATTTACAAGAGGTAGTTTCCTCTCTTGTTGATAACAAAATCTTCAAATCTTAGTTCGGGCCTAATATTGCAAATTGGAAGAGACTTGGGCTCAAGTTGCTCGTAATTTACAACACTAAGGTTTGAACTCAATGAGCATCTTCCTAATTGGATAAAATTTTTTGTAATAAAAGTATACATATTACAAGTTATAATTGTTTAAGGGGTCAATATTAGAGTTTCAACATCATGTAGTCTCATCGTTCTAGTCCTTAATATAAAAAAAATAAAGGTCTGAATATATGTAAGAGCCTCTTTCAACTTTCAAATTAATTATAAATCATATTAGTCACATTAAGATTGAAGTTCCATGTAAGAAGCAAACTATTATTTAAAAGACTCAAGAGTGAGCATATTAATGAGACAATTGACAAAACTCAACATTGAGCATATTATTATAAATTTAAAAACTAGCTCATCAATTGAACTTCCAAGAAAAAGGAGATTGACCTTATTATGAAGATGCAAATTGATTATCTTAGTTTTATAAACATATTGAAAATTAGATTAAAAAATATAGTAAATGAAATCTTTTAAAAGTAAATAGTTACTTTAAAAATTAAATTAAATATTGATATTAAACACACATACACACACACATATATATATATATGTGTGTGTGTATGAGTGTGTGTGTGCAATGTGTGTATATATGTATATAACCATACCAATCATTTAATTAAATATCTTGAAATTATAAAGATATACCTATTTCGAGAGAGAACTCAAAATATTTAGAAATATTAAATATTGATAAATTTATACATAAAGAAATTTCAAACTTATATATATATATATATATATATATATATATATATATATATATATATATATATATATATATATATATATATATATATATATATATATATATATATATATATATATATATATATATATATATATATATATATATGTGTGTGTGTGTGTGTGTGTGTGTGTGTGTGTGTGTGTGTACATCCAATCATTTGAATCAATATCTTCAACATATAAAAACATAATGACTTCAAGAAAACTCAAAATCTATAAATAACATAGAATATTATTAAATGATGAGAAAATATAATTGAATATATAACTATCCATTTAAAGCAAATTATCTCAAAAACATATGGTGTTTAGAAACATCTAACTTAATTTAATGTATGGTTGACTATCCATGTAATTTAATGATCTCAAAATTGTATGGTGTTTAGAAACACCTGAATAAAATTAATGCATGATAACAATCCACCTGATTGAATGTAGTCAATACTATCCCTTTGTAGTCAACAACATTGATGCTAATGGAGAACCATCTAGTCGACATTAATTCTTGCACAAAAAGTTAGCAAAGCCATCTAGTTGACATTAATTCCTGCAACATAAAAAGTTAGAAAAGCAAAAGAAAACTCAAGCTTGGGAGGATTTATCCCCTTCCAATATTCCATATATTACACACAAGATAACTATCAATATCTAAGCAATTGAGATGAGATAAGGGTGTTGCAAACAATCAAAACTTCACAATGAAGTATTATAATAATAACTTAGAAATTAGTTCCAAATTATAACATAGTTATGCAAAATAGTATCATGGATACATTAAAATAAATAATGATCTTTAAATATTATCAATATCATGTTGGAGATAGATGTTTGCGAAAGCACGCGAACAGCACAAGGAAGAAGAAGAAGCTTGGAGCACAAAACATGCAATATTGAATGTATTACTAGAGAATGTACAAAGATAAGTAGCCCATTAGGGCAATAGGCATATATACAAGCCGGGGGAAAAAAACCTCTTAAAGAGGGAAAAAAGTGCCCCGGCGGTCCTAGTGTGTTCACACACATCACTACCTAAATATATCAACAAATCCCCCCTGGGAGTGATGCGGTGAACAAGGAGCTGGCACTCATGTATAAGGAAGTGCCAAGCTATGTGGAAATCACTCCACAAAAGGAAGTAAGCCCAAAGCTTTGCGGAAAGCTTCAAACTTCTCCCTAGGTAGAGCCTTCATGAAAAGATCTGCTATGTTCTCCTGTGTGGGCACATATGCCAAGCTGATCTCCCCAGCAGAGAACCTCTCCCTGACATAGTGATAATGCACCTCAATGTGCTTAGTGCGAGCATGGAACACAGGGTTCCTTGCAACTGCCAATGCGCTCTGACTGTCAGTGAAGATGGAGGTGGTAGAAGACTGGCCAACACCCAAATCAACCATAAGGCGTCTGAGCCACACACACTCAACAGTCGCTATGAAAGTTGCCCTATATTCAGCCTCACAACTAGAAGTGGCCATAGTAGGTTGCTTCTTGCTCAACCAAGATATACATGAGCTACCAAGCATGAAGCAAAAACCACTTGTGGACACACGAGTGTCATAGCAACCAGCCCAATCTGAGTCAGAACAAGCATGCAAATTTGGCGGTAGTGATCCCCCCTTGGGATAAAACAACCCAAGTAGCCGAGTACCACTCAAGTAGCAAAAGATGCGCTTAACCGCCTTCCAATGCGTGACTCAAGGGCAATGCATAAACCTGCTCATTTGTGAGATAGCAAACTGAATATCTGGTCGAGTAATGCATAAGTAAATCAAGCATCCAACAGCCTGCTGATAGAGAACAGCATCAAATGCATCTCCAGCACAATAAAGACTCAATCGTAAACCTGTCTCCATAGGAGTTGCAATAGGCTTACAGTCTTCAAGGCCAAAATGCTGCAATAATGTGTCTATATTTCGTTTGACACAAAGCCATTCCACCATCAACTTGCATAAACTGAATGCCCAAATAGTGATGCAAATGCCCCAAATCAGACATCTCAAATGAGGCATGTAAATCAGCCTTGAAATCAGCAATATGCTTCTCAATAGGACCAGTGAGCAGCATGTCGTCAACATAGACAACAATGATTAGAAGCACATCATTAGCACGCTTAAAATATAAGGTGCTTTCAGTTGGACTATTCTCAAAACCATGTGCAACCAAATAGGCATGTATCTTCTCATACCAAGCACGTGGTGCTTGCTTTAAACCATATAATGCCTTCTTTAACCTGCACACCTGGTTTTCATGCCCTTTCTGCACAAAGCCACAGGGCTGAAAAAGATACACTTCTTCATGCAAATCACCATTCACAAATTTTGTTTGAATGTCCAATTGATGTACATTCCAACCATGATGGGCTGCAAGTGCACAAATGCTCCGAACAGTAGTCATATGGCATGTAGGTGCAAAGGTCTCATCAAAATCAATGCCTCTTTCCTGCGCATAACCCTTTGCAACAAGCCTAGCCTTACACTTGTCAACTGTACCATTAGGTTTACGCTTCAGCTTGTATACCCACTTAGTGCCAGTGGCCTTCTTGCCACGAGGCAAGTCACATAAAGACCATGTACCATTCTTCATTATAGCATCATATTCAGATTGCATAGCAGCCATCCAATTTTTTGAATTCTATGCTTCCTCAAAAGAAACAGGCTCATTCTCATCACAGAGACTAGACGCAGCCATAGCATAGCAATCTGATGCAAAGGAGGCACTATGAGAGCCTAAACGAGTACGATATGACAAAGGTGCATCTAATTTGTTGTCACGCAAAGTCTACACCAGCCATTTCGGCATAGTTTTTGCCTGCTCAATATCAACTCTCTCATCAACAAGTGCATCATGTAAATCTGCATCAGAAATGGAATGATCTGCATCATCATATGAAACCTGCAAAGGCTGAGAAGTTGCTTCATTAGGACCAGCACTAGACTCTCCACCTATAAAAAGAGGCATCAAAGTATCATACATGTCTTTGGAGCTAATAGATGTCTCCTTAGTACATGAAAGCAATGGCTGAATAGCATCTTCCACAAAGACAACATCACGGCTAACCAAAATGTGTTTAGTATGTGGATGATACAGACGATAGCCTTTACTTTCAGAACTGTACCCAACAAAAATACATTTTACTGCCTTATCATCCAATTTTCTACGATGTTGTTCAGGCACTAGTGCATATGCCAAACAACCAAAAACACGCAGATGAGCAACAGATGGCTTGCGGTCATGCCAAGCCTCATATGGAGTGATAGACTGCAGTGCTTTAGTGGGACACATGTTCAGTACATATGTTGCACACATGACAGTCTCAAGCTAGAAACTATGTGGTAAAGCCTGACTCTTGACCATGCACCTCGCCATCTCCATGAGTGACCTGTTCTTTTGTTCAGCAAATCCATTATGTTGAGGTGTATACGGCACTGTACACTGGTGTTTTATCCCACATTCAGCCAGAAATGCGTTAAAATCAAAAGACATATATTCCCCCCTCGATCAGAACGGAGGGTGCCCATTTTACATGCTGACAGATTTTTGCCAAAACCAAAAACTGTTTAAAGCACATGAACACTTCGGACATTACTTTGAGTGGATATACCCATGCATGTCTAGAAAAATCATCAATGAAAGTCTCGAAGTAAAGGTAATTTCCAAAAGAGGGTGTCTGCATAGGACCACAGACATCACTATGTACAAGCTGCAATTTCTGTGTAGCCCGAACTGAACCATCTTTTGGAAAGGAGGAATGCTGCATTTTGCCCAAAATACAGCCTTCACAAACATGTTTTCCAAGTGCCTCAAGTTTGGGCAAAGAGGACACCATTTCAGATTTCTGCAGGCATAGCAAACTAGCAAAATTCAGATGACCAAAGCGTGCATGCCAAAGCTTTGCATCTGACATAGCCTGAGAATCATGAACTGCACATGCCGAATTATTCACAGATCTTTCATAGTCTATGAGCTTATACAGCCCACAACATAAAATGCTAGAAGCAATAATAACATCGCCATTTGACAGATCATGAACTGTACATGTGTCATCAACAAATTTCACAACCAAGCCAATCTTGGCTAATGCAGAAACTGATAACAAATTCTTCTTGATCCCTGGCATAAATAAAGTGTCTGACAGCAGTAGTCAGAATGATCTTACCAACTCCCATAACAGGATAAGAGGAGTTGTTGGCGCATGTGACAATATTCCCTGTAGGGGCAGGCTCGAGTGAAGAGAAGAAACTGCGTTGCGAGGTAATGTGTTTGGTCGCCCCACTATCAAAGTACCAAACATCTGAGTCCACTGCAGACATGCATTGATCATGAGAAGATGGGTTAAAACTGCAGACAGTAGTAAACGCCCATTCTTCTTCCTGCACAAGATTTGCAGACTCTGTTTTTGGTGTAGAGGCCTCTGCAACAACCATTCCAGCCTCTGTCTTCTTTGCCTCTTTAGCAGCCAGTTTTGGACAGTTCTTTATGATATGATCATTCCCTTTACAGTACTTACAAAACAATTTCTGCTTTTCTGATTTCTTCTCATCTTTATCTTCCTTCTTCGAATATGCAGAATTAGCAGATTTCTGCTTACTAGTTGAAGAGCTCCATTTTCCTTTGCCCTTCTGACTAGCCAGGAAAGCTTGATCTGCAACTCGCATAATGGACCTGTTTTGCCTGGACTGATCTTCCTGCAACATAACAGAGACTAACTCCTCAAATGACAAGGCATTTGGATTGCCTTTCATCATCAACCGAAGAGTAGAAGCAAAACTCTTATATGAATCAGGAAGACCATTCAGAACGGTCTGCACAAGTGAGCTATCTGGTATAACATCATCAGCAAAAATCAACTATTCCTTCAAGTCTTTGATCTTTATTAGGAAATTGTCCATAGAATCACCTTCATTCATGTGCTCACTCTCCAACTGTTTTCGGAGGTAAGCAACACGAGCCTCATTCCTAGCCTGGTACAATGTAGTAAGTGTATCCCAAGCATCCTTAGATGTTCTGCAAGAGCGAATATGAGGAATAATGGCACGTTTGACTGCATGTGCCTGGGCATCTTTGCCATCTGCTCTACAGTAGGTGCAGCAGAAATAGAAGCACGAACAGGAATCTGCACAATATCATCTTCGACATCATCTTCATCAGCTCCAGCACCTGTATTCGCAGTACCTATTGTTACAGGTGTAACAGTGTCACAAGGAAGGAGATAAGGAAGAGAGCTCACACACACACTCTCTCACTCTCAAGGAGAAGCACACACACAGATTGAGGCAAGGAAGAATTGATCTTCTTCTTCTTCTTCTTCTATTACATAAAAGGAATGTACAAGAATGACCAAAAAATAAGAATACAACAAGTGCAATATATAAAGACCAGTACATAAGGAAAAACCTAATGTCCGCGAATGAGTGAGCTGACAAGAAACAAATGTGCCATCACTCTCGGTAGATAAATCTAATAAAGCTCAATGAAGTATCCCTGACATATACCGGCATTACCACTATACATGTCAAAGAAACGAAAAACTGGTTCGTGTCATCCTGGATCATCACATGTTGAGCTTGATATCTCAACACTCCCCCTCAAGCTCAACGCCATATCCTGTAATCCAAGCATTTTCCGAAACTTCTTCAACTTCTCAGCTCCAAGTGCTTTGGTGAAAATATCAGCAATCTGCTCATCTGTTCTCACATAAACAAGATCAATATCACCTGCTAATACCTTCTCTCTGATGAGGTGATAATGTACCTCGATATGCTTTGTTCTAGCATGGAAAACAGGGTTCCGTGCTAACTGTATGCTGCTAAGATTATCACAATAGATAGTGATAGGCTTTTGCACTTCCACACCTAAATCTGCAAGTAACATCTCTAGCCATGATGCCTCACATGCTGCCACAGTGGGTTGCTTCTTACTGCTCCATGTAATAGCTGCACCTCCAAGTGAGAAAAGAAACCCATTAGTAGATCTTCTATCTGGAGTACTACCAGCCCAATCTGCATCGGTGTATCCATGAACTTGCAAATCTACACCAGCTTCATAAAACAATGCATAATCCAAAGTAGCACTCACATAACGTAGAGTGCGCCTCAGAGCATCCAAATGTGGCTTCCTGGGAACCTGCATAAACTGACTTTCAAGTCCAACAGTATAACTTAGATCAGGCCTTGTAATTGTGAGATATATAAGACTTCCCACAATTTTCCTGTACATAGTAGCATTTTCCAGTGCTTCACCTGATGTAGTATCCAATTTCAAATTCTGATCTAAAGGCATAGAAATTGGCTTACAATCAGCCATACCATACTTTTGCAGCATATTCAAGGCATATTGCCTTTGCGACATCCATATACCTGTTTCTGTATGTATAAACTCAATGCCCAAGAAATAGCGCAGCACACCAAGATCTTTCATGTCGAATTCCTGCATAAGAAGTTTCTTTACCTCTTTGATGCTTTCTTCATTATCACCACCTACAATCAGGTCATCAACATAAATAGCCACAATAGTGATGCCATATAGTGAGTGATCTGCATCACACATACAAAACCCAATGCTGGTTAAGTAATCAGCAATCCTTGCATGCCATGCACGCGGAGCCTGCTTCAGCCCATACAAAGCCTTTTGCAACCTGCAAACATATTTTGGATGCTTTGAATATTCATATCCTTGTGGCTGGTCCATATATACTTCTTCCTGTAACTCACCATGTAGGAAAGCATTCTTCACATCCATCTGATGCAAAGTCCATCCTTTTGTTGTAGCTAATGCAACAAGTGTCCTAACAGTAGACATTTTAGCTACAGGGCTGAATCTTTCTTCATAATCAATGCCATATGTCTGTGCATAACCTTTAGCTATCAATCGTGCTTTATACCTGCTTATGCTACCATCAGCATTATGCTTTACCTTGTAAACCCATTTGCAGCCTATGGATTTCTTTCCTTGTGGCAATGGAACCAGCTTCCATGTATCATTTCCATAAAGTGCAGCCATCTCCTCATCCATAGCTTTTTCCCAATCTGCATTACCAATTGCATCTTCAAAACAAGAAGGTTCAGCATCTTGTATTACCTTTGTCATGTAGGCACAATGGCGAGCCATGAAACTATCATATGTCAATCGTTGCACTGAATTACGTATCCTCCCAGATCTTCTTGGTCCTGGGTCACTTCTCGTTTTATCATCTACATGTGCCCTTCTTACTCCTGGAGTCTTCATAGAGGGCAATCCAAGTTCCTCATCAAGACTCTTTTCTGAACCGCTTGAATCTCCATCAACATCTTCAAAACCTGCACATGTTTTATGCCAGCAGAAAGCTTTTCTTTACCTTTCTTGGATGTATTTGATGAATTTGCTGGACTAAAATTCCCACATAATCTTCCACTCCATGGATTTGAGTTGGAACTATTGCTTGGTGATGCATCCGGTCCACTCAAAACCTGAGATTCTGCAATTGATTTTTCAGCATTTTCTTTGTCATTTGGTTCAAGACTCAGTCCTTCTTTGGCATCTGCATAGAAGCTTGACATTTCATCAAATACCACATCTCTGCTCACCTTTACCTGTCATGTGAGTGGGTTATAACATTTATATCCCTTTTGCTCAAGGGAGTATCCAATGAAGACACACTTTTCTGCTTTTGGATCAAGCTTCGTCCTCAATTCATCTGGGACATGTACATATGCAATACAACAAAAAACTTTCAGATGTGATAAGTTTGGCTTTTTACCTGTAAACTTCTCTTCAGGTGTAACTTGATGTACAGCAGCAGTCAGAGTTCTGTTCATGATGTATACAACAGTATGCACAGCTTCTGCCCAATAACAATGAGGTATATTCTTCTCAGCCATTAAGGCTCTTGCTATTTCTGCAATATGTCTGTTTTTGCATTCAGCAACACCATTCTGTTGTGGTGTGTACCTGCATGAAAATTGACGCCAAATTCCATGATTTTTTAGAAAACTGCTAAACTCATTTGACATGTATTCACCTCCTCCATCAGATCTTAATGTCTGAATGTACTTCCCTGTCTGCTTTTCCACCATAACTTTAAAATTCTGGAATTGAGTAAACACCTCGCTCTTCTCTTTCATGAAATATACCCATACTTTGCGTGTATGGTCATCAATGAAAGTAACATAAAACTTGCAACCACCCATAGATGTGGTCTTTGTTGGACCCCAAACATTTGTATGTACTACTTCTAGTACATTCTCACTAACATTCTTATCATGTGGATGTTAGTATATGATCAATGTCTACCCCTCATGATTGTATGCACATTTTGTAAGGCCCCCTTTATGAGGAGAAGCCAAGCATGCATTACCCAATTGATGGGAATCCCAACTTGAATGTTGGATGAAGGTCATATTGGACCATGTAAGATATTATAAGGAAAGGGAGTTATCAGGGTCCCCAATTGTGGGGTCCGGGGCAGCGGTGAGCAGCCCCGGCTGGGGGGTCCAAGGGGGCCAGCGGGCCCCCTGGCTGGGGGGTCCCAGGGGGCCAGCGGGCCCCCTGGCTGGGGGGTCCCAGGGGGCCAGCGGGCCCCCTGGTGGGGGTCCGGGGGCAGCGCCCCCGGCGCGACGGTAAAGGGAATATTGCATGGAATATTCCCTGTCGGAGTCAGAAATCATTTATATTTGTTAGGTCGGTTCAACCAGTCTAAGCCGTGTATGGCAATTACGCGGGCGGTAGCCGCCCACGCTCTACCGCCCATGTATAGCCGTCCATGGCAGGCCACCCATGATCCTATATATACATGACTTCTACACTACCTAAGACACCGAGTTGAGCCAGCATACCTCTACCTTGTATCTCCCTATCTAGAGTTGTCTAGATCACCATTTAAGCTCTACCTTGAGAGCGCACGGGTGGACAACGCCATCATCTTTGTACTTGCTGCTAGTAGAAAATTGTTGAGATTCTCCTATATCTGTTATCTTCTCTGTTATTGCTCCTGTGTTATATTGCGTAACTATTGTCTTACATGGTATCAGAGCTGTAAGGTTCGAACAGCTTGAGAAGTATCATTATTTTAGCCTACTAGCAGACTAGAATATCAGTAGATTATTCGAGTGATTACATGATGGCTTCATCATCGAACAGTAGTCTTGGTGCTTCAGCTAATGTTAATGCTGCACCTATTCGAATTCGTCCACCTGCATTCACTGAAGGGAAGCTGGATGGAACCAACTATACACTCTGGAAGTTCAAAATTTCTGCAATTTTGGACTCCTATGAATTACTTGACACTGTCATGGGACCGATGGGATTGGATCCAGAGCCTATACCAGTTGAAGATCCAGCAAATTCAAGATTGATGATTCAGCCAGATCCAGATCTTCTACGAGCTTGGAAGAGGCGGAATGCTGATGCATTATGTGCGATTGTCACTAGTGTAAGTGATTCTGTGCTTACTTTAGTTCAACATACTACTAAAGCACATGAGGCTTGGGGCATATTGGCTCGACAATATGAGACCAAGAACCACACTAGGATACAGAATTTAGAAAATCAGTTGGCAAATGAAAAACATTCTGATTCTGAAAAGGCTGAAGATTTTATCAAACGGATAAAGCATCTTCAAGATCAATTGGCTGCAGTTGGTGTTGTTATAACACCAGAAGAGCTGGCTCGAAGATCTGTACGTGTTCTTCCAGCAAAGTATGATGGATTAGTAACAGCCCTTAACACTCAGGTAAGGCCAACTCCTCTTACATTTGAAGAGTTTTGTGCCATGCTTTTAGAAGAAGAGATGCGGCTGAAGAATCGGCAAAGTACAACTGATGCTGCATTCTCAGCAAATGCAAAAGGTAAAGGCTCTTCAGAGGGATCAAAGAAGAAGCCAAAGAAGAAAAAGTTCACAGGAAGTTGCTTCTATTGTGAAAAGAAAGGCCATGCCATCAAGGATTGCAGAAAGAAGCAAGCTGATGAACGGAATGGGACTGTAAAATCATCATGGAAGAACAAAGAGTCTGCAAACAACACAGAGCTGGAACTTTGGGTAGCTATTGAAGAGGTATGTTCATCTGCTCAAGCTCGTGTTGATGAGCCATGGATTTTAGATAGTGGAGCTTCTCGCCATATGACTAGTAAAAAGGATTGGTATAGTTCCCTAGTGCCTCTGCGGGAATCCATCAATGTAGTGGTGGGAAATGACTCCAAGTGTCCAGCTGAAGGAACTGGAACCATCTCTTTTATCACTTCTCCAGGTGTTGAGAAAAAGTTATCCGATGTTCTCTATGTACCTACACTCAAAAGAAATTTGTTGTCAGTTTCTGCAATAACAGATCGTGGACTCGAAGTTCACTTCAATAAGAGTGGTGCGGAAATCATGGATTCATCAGGTAATGTTGTAGGTAAAGGCATACGACGGGATAACTTGTATGAGTTAAGTGCTTTAACTGCTACAGAAGATAAAGATGTAAGCAGGTTATGGCACCGACGATTTGGGCATCTCGGATTTGCAGTTTTGAAGGAGATGCAACGAACAGGGATGGTTGCTCATATGCCTGCATTTTCAGAGTTGCAGGAACCTTGTGAAGCTTGTATGATGGGCAAGCAACAACGAAAGGCATTTCCAAGAGAGACCAGCAATCGATCTCAAGCTCCTCTAGAGTTGGTACATGCTGATCTCTGCGGTAAAATGTCTACACCTGCTTTAGGAGGATCTTTCTACTTCTTGCTGTTAGTCGACGATTATAGTAGAAAGATGTGGGTTTATTTCATTCGAGAGAAGGCTGATGCTTTTGAAAAATTTAAAACGTGGCATAAGTATGTAGAAAATGAATCAGGAAGGAAATTGAAGAAATTTAGAACAGATAGAGGAGGTGAATTCTTGTCAACAGAATTCAACAATTACTGTAAGGAGCATGGTGTGAAAAGGCAACTTACCACAGCTCATACACCCCAACAAAATGGCGTTGTTGAGCGCAGGAACAGGACAGTAGTTGAAATGGCTCGTTGTATGTTGAAGGCTCAAGACATGCCTGATTCATTCTGGGCAGAAGCAGTCAATACAGCAGTCTACATCCTCAATCGAAGCTACACAAGAGCACTGAAGGGGATGACTCCTCAAGAAGCATATTCTGGTAAAAAGCCTTCAGTTTTGCATTTCAGAATTTTTGGTTGTTTCTGTTATGCACATATTCCTGATTCAACAAGATCAAAGTTGGATTCAAAAAGCAAAAAGTGTGTCTTCCTAGGATATAGTGAAGAGTCTAAAGCATACAGGTTATGGGATCCTGAGGCAAGGAAGATTTTTGTCAGCCGAGATGTGGTGTTTGATGAACGACCACACTTAGTAGAAGATAAAGGTAAATCTACTATCTCATCAAGCGGAGAAATATCTCACCTTGTGCCTATCAAAAGACAGGTTAAAGTTGAGGAGGAGGAAACATCTGATGGAGAAATTTCCTCAATAAAAAGCCAACCAGTTGTAGCTGCACAGCGTAAGCCACTACCGAAGTGGGCACAAAAGCTCTTTGATGATCTTAATCCACATGTAGATGTACCAGAATCATCATCGGATGGATTACGAAGATCAAAGAGAATAGAGGAGCAAAGAAGAGCCTCAGAACACATTGTTAACATGGCTCTAATGGCAGATATCATGGGTTCGATAAAGGAACCTACCACCATTGAAGAAGCCATTGATGATCCAGATTGGAGAGCGGCAATGCAGTCTGAGTATGATAGTATACTCAAAAATGATACATGGGATCTAGTCGACTTGCCGCCAAAGAAGAAGGTAATAGGTACTAAATGGATTTGGAAAGCTAAGTATAAAGCTGATGGAACATTAGAAAAGTATAAGGCACGATTAGTTGCACAGGGTTTTTCACAGATTGAAGGATTTGATGTTCAAGAAACTTTTGCACCAACAGCACGCATGACAACTATTCGGACGGTACTTGCAGTAGCTGCACAAAAGTTGGCCTATTTTCCAGATGGATGTCAAATCTGCATTTTTGAATGGTCACCTCAAGGAGGAGGTATATGTATCTCAACCACCAGGTTTTGAGGTGCCCAATTCAGAAAATAAAGTTTGCAGGTTGAAGAAAGCTTTGTATGGACTTAAGCAAGCTCCACGGGCTTGGTACCAACGAATAGATCATTTTTTCAAAAATATGGGTTTTGAAAGAAGTACTTCTGATGCTAACTTGTATGTAACGAAAAGGGATAGCAAGCTAGTTGTTGTCATTGTATATGTAGATGATTTGATCATTACAGGAGATCATCAGGAACTCATCAATCAAACTCGGATCAGCTTGGGAACTGAGTTTGAAATGACAGACTTAGGTCTACTCCATTTTTGTCTGGGAATTGAAGTATGGCAAAGGAAGGATGGCATTTTCATCTCACAACAAAAATATTCCAAAGAAATTCTCAAGGCATTTGGAATGATGGACTGCAAACCAACTAGCACACCTATGGAGGTAAATCATAAGCTATCTATGGATGATAACATGCCTGATGTAGATGCTAAGAAGTATAGGAAGCTCGTTGGAAGTCTTATTTTTCTGTGCAACACTAGACCAGACATTTGCTATGCTGTTGGAGTGTTAAGCAGGTTTTCCAACAAACCTAAGGAGAGTCACTGGAATGCTGGAATGCGAATTCTAAGGTACATTGCAGAAACCTTGGATTTTGGTATTTTGTATACCACAGGTGATACACTCCAAGGATATTGTGATTCAGATTGGGCTGGAGATTGTGATTCTAGAAAATCAGTTTCTGGATATTGTTTCTCACTTGGTTCAGGAATATTTTCTTGGGTAAGTAGGAAGCAACCAACTCTCGCACTCTCCTCCACTGAAGCAGAGTACAAAGCAGCTTGTTTTGCTTCTTGTGAGGCAGTCTGGTTAAGGAGAATTCTTGCAGATCTTGGCTTTCCATCAAATATGCCAACTGTACTCAAGTGTGATAATCAAAGTTGTATGGCTATTGCAAAGAACCCAGTATTTCATGCTCGCACCAAGCACATAGAAGTACAGTACCATTACATTCGTGAGCTAATTGAAGATGAAATTGTGGAGCTAGAATATTGCCCAACAGAGGCAAATTGTGCTGACATATTCACTAAAGCACTTGGAAGAGAGCAGCTCAACAAGCATCTTCAACAGATGGGCATAGGACCGAGACCTACTTGATTTATCATCGGTAAACATTGAGGGGGGGTGTTAGTATATGATCAATGTCTACCCCTCATGATTGTATGCACATTTTGTAAGGCCCCCTTTATGAGGAGAAGCCAAGCATGCATTACCCAATTGATGGGAATCCCAACTTGAATGTTGGATGAAGGTCATATTGGACCATGTAAGATATTATAAGGAAAGGGAGTTATCAGGGTCCCCAATTGTGGGGTCCGGGGCAGCGGTGAGTAGCCCCGGCTGGGGGGTCCAAGGGGGCCAGCGGGCCCCCTGGCTGGGGGGTCCCAGGGGGCCAGCGGGCCCCCTGGTGGGGGTCCGGGGGCAGCGCCCCCGGCGCGACGGTAAAGGGAATATTGCATGGAATATTCCCTGTCAGAGTCAGAAATCATTTATATTTGTTAGGTCGGTTCAACCAGTCTAAGCCGTGTATGGCAATTACGCGGGCGGTAGCCGCCCACGCTCTACCGCCCATGTATAGCCGTCCATGGCAGGCCACCCATGATCCTATATATACATGACTTCTGCACTACCTAAGACACCGAGTTGAGCCAGCATACCTCTACCTTGTATCTCCCTATCTAGAGTTGTCTAGATCACCATTTAAGCTCTACCTTGAGAGCGCACGGGTGGACAACGCCATCATCTTTGTACTTGCTGCTAGTAGAAAATTGTTGAGATTCTCCTATATCTGTTATCTTCTCTGTTATTGCTCCTGTGTTATATTGCGTAACTATTGTCTTACAGTGGAAATGATGCTCTTGACTGTTTACCAAATTGACATGCTGCACATGCCTTTTGCATTTCTGCAACTTTGAAATTTGGTAGTCCATGGACAATCTCCTTTGACTGCATCAGTTTCAACCTTTGCAAGTTTGCATGTCCAATCCGTTTGTGCCATATCTCTATATCTGCAATAACTCCTGCACCTTTTGCAAACATGGCTGCATTCATTTCAGGAATCTTCACATTTAAGGTGAACATCCTACCCACTTTGTTTCCTTTGGCAACCAATCGTCCATCCTGCTTGTACTCTTCTACATATAATCCATCAGCATTGAACCTGACTTGTAATCCCTGGTCAACCATTTGTCCAACAGAAACCAGATTCTTTTTTATATTTGGAACATGCAGCACATCAGTGAGATGTTTTACCTTTCCGTCCTCCATAGACAATGCTATGTTTCCTGTATGCTCAATAGGATGCGATGTGTCATCACCTGTTTCAACATATCCAGGAACTGGCATTTTTTGCAAACTACTAAACCATTTTGCATGACTGGCCATGTGATTTGAAGCACCTGAATCAACATACCAGACATTATCATTCGATTTTGAAACACCAGTAGACATCGTATTCATCATGTGATGTTGAACCATAAACAGCTTCTCAGAATCATCTGCACTTGTGGATGCATAGTTGTTTTGCTGCCTTCTGTTATTTTGATTCTTCAACCTGCAATCACGTTCAGAGTGTCCAGGTTTACCACAATTATAGCATCCTTTACTATCATTACCTGAATCATTTCTTTGGAAATTTCTGCAACCTATTTGGCTCCCCCTGCCTCGAAATTGTCCTCTTCCTCCTGCATGATTCTGTTGTTGACTTTGGTCTTGGTTATTGTTTCCTCTTCCACTTCCAAAACCTCTACCTCTGCCTCTTCCTCTGCCAGAGTAGAATACCTGCTCAGAATTGGGCTTTCCTTGGGAGTTTGAATCCTCACCAAGATTCTTTTCTTCAATAATTAGCACAGATACCAAATCACCAAAATTCAGAATATTTTCCCTGGTCTGTATAGAAGTTCTGAACTGCTTATATGCAGCTCCTAAACCACGAAGGCACACTTCCACCTTATCATCATCATCTACATTCACGCCAATAGATGCAAGTGACTCACATATGCTTTTGATTTTTAGAGTTTATTCACTTACCGACATGCTCTTTTTCTCCAATGTATGCAGCTCGTTCTTGAGTTGCAATTTCTGTGCCTTTGTATTGGTCTCGTACAAAGTGGCCAAACTGTTCCAAGCCTCTTTTGGAGTCTTGGCATCCTGTATGTGTCCAATCATGCTATCCTCTATGTTAACAGATAGCCAATACATTACCTTTCGTGCTCCTTGATTCCATTCCTCATATGCTCTTAACTGATCTACAGTCCGATTCCTTCTGGTAACTGCGAAGCATTTTCATTCTCTCCTTCGATGTACTTCCAATAGCCTTTTCCCCTCAGGAAATTCGTCATTCTGAATCTCCAAGCATGGAGTTGTTCTTGTCTAGCTTACCGCTCATAAGCTGACTCATTCCATCTGCGTTTGCCATTTCTGCAATAATTCACAACACCGCAACACACTACAAGCAGCACTTCTGCTTGAACACTATCGCACTATGATGTGATAGTTCGATCTCAGAAAAACACAGTTTTCGTGTATCAACAGTACACGGAATCGCTTGAAATTCTGGATCTGGAATATATGAGTGTCGCCGAACACAACGCAAGTTACAGTTTCTAAAACTGACCTGGTTTTTCTGTGGGCCCCACCTTGTGGGCTTGAAACGGAGGTCGAGTTGGCTCCGAATCTTCGATCTGACAAAAACAAGTGATCCTAAAGGGATAACTCTCGAAAATATTTTGAGGTCTTCTACCTTCACGGCGATTTTCGTAGCAAACGGAGGCCGTTTGTGAAATCGCGTTTTCTCCATGCCTTGCCGCGTAGTCTTCACCGTCGCCTTCTCCACGAGCTCTCTACAGCCACACTGGCTCTGATACCATGTCACGAGGAAGGAGATAAGGAAGAGAGCTCACACACACACACACTCACTCTCAAGGAGAAGCACACACACAGATTGAGGCAAGGAAGAATTGATCTTCTTCTTCTTCTTCTATTACATAAAAGGAATGTACAAGAATGACCTAAAAACAAGAATACAACAAGTGCAATATATAAAGACCGGTACATAAGGAAAAACCTAATGTCCGCGAATGAGTGAGCTGGCAAGAAACAAATGTGCCATCACTCTCGGTAGATAAATCTAATAAAGCTCAATGAAGTATCCCTGACATATATTGGCATGACCACTATACATGTCAGAGAAACGAAAAACTGGTACATGTCATCCTGGATCATCACATGTTGAGCTTGATATCTCAACAAACAGGACGTCTTTCAACACCTTGCACAATGTCCACAATCCTTTTGCAACCAATACATGTCGCATCATATAAGCCCATAATGGGTAGTTGGTACCATCCAACTTATCCTCAACAGCCAACATACGAAATACATCACTGCTTTCAGCCATGGCCGGTGACTAAAATACCTTGATGCAGAAAATTGACTGTATCTCAAAAAGTTGAACGGAACTGCCCAGAAGAGTTCTGCTAAACCTGTAACACACTTCAAGATGCTTATACTGGCGAACAGAAACAGGTATATACCTTTGGCACAAAAAGACAAAATAGCCTGCACAAGCATTATGATAGTGCATTCGGAGGCCGAAACGAGCTCAGATCGCGATTTCGGCACCACAAAGCGAAGCAGTTTTGATCTCGGAAACACCCTGAGTATGCTCACCAAATTTCATGCGAATCTGAGACTGCAAACGGAGGTGTGTCAACAGCACCCTAGATGAAGCGACGACCTGCTCTGATACCAATTGTTGGAGATAGATGTCTGCGGAAGCACGCGAACAACACAAGGAAGAAGAAGAAGCTTGGAGCACAAAACACGCAATACTGAATGTATTACTAGAGAATGTACAAAGATAAGTAGCCCATTAGGGCAATAGGCGTATATACAAGCCGGGGAAAAAAAACCTCTTAAAGAGGGAAAAAAAGTGCCTCAGCGATCCTAGTGTGTTCACACACATCACTACCTAAATATATCAACATATCATATAAGCTATTATAATTGAATTACAAATTGCAATCATCTTCATTTGAGATGTAGCTCAAATGTTCGAATACGTCATTTCCTTTCCCTTGGCTTTGTTTTACCTTCGATATCATTGTTGTTGGAATTTTGGTTTTATTTGGTTTGCGCCCACCTTTTGGTGCCCAAGCCCAAAGAATGGAAGAAGTATTCTCCCAACATTGAGGATCGACAATATTTTCTCTCCAATATTTTGTCCAACAATCCCTGTATGGTTCTTCATCACTGATGTTTTTCCTTTTTGAAATAGGTATCCAATATTGTATTTGAACCTTAAGATATGTTTTTGATTCTCTATTTTGATTAACTTCAGTTTCTGCAATGCTAAGCCACATACGGTACATTACATCACATTATTCTATGAGAATGAAGTCCCCTTTTCTCACATCAAGGCATGGATCAAATTCTTTTGTTGGTTTCTTACGTAATGGACCACAAAAGTGTACATCATTTTCATATGTATATGCATTATCAAATGTATTATCTTGCACAAGAATTGAACATCCAAATGCTTTGCATCCACTTTTTGGCCAACAATCATGATAAAATCTATCCTTCCATGTTATTTATGATTTCGAAACCTCCATAAGGTTTTTCCAATAAGTAAATACCAGATTAATCCACTTGCCATATTATGAGTTATCCCCCTTCTCTTCCAGGTGCATTTTCCACCAATTGAGATATCTAAGGAGTCCTTCCATGACCCTTTCATTATCCTTCACATACTCACTAGGTGGTAATAGTTTTGGAACTCCTTTAGGAGATTGTCTAACTCTAAATTGAATAAATGCTCAAACTTAAGTTCGAACCTCTCTAAACACTATGCTAAGAAAGAAGAACTTAAATTTTAGCCTCTTATAAAACTTAAACTTAAGTTTGAACCTCCATTCAATTTAGATACAGAGAGGATTGAACTTATGTTTGAGCATCTTGAACTCAAAAGATTGAAAAGTCAAACTTTAGTTTGAGTCTGTCAATTAGCTTAAGTTTGAATTCGTTTCTCTCATACGCTAATAGTTTGACACTTAAATTTGACTGTCCCCCAAGCTCTTTTTTGGTAGAGGGACAGGATCAAACTTAAGTTAAAAGCTCCACCTTCAGTTCGAGCATATGTGACTCCAGGTTGAATAAAGACTCATACATAAGTCTAAAATTTGTTAACTCCAAGTTAAATAAAGGCTCAAACTTAAGTTCTTGACTCTTTGACTCCAATTGAATAGCGACTCAATCTTAAGTTCAAGGCTCTCTAACTTATAGTGAACATAAGTTTGACTTAAAGTTCAAGTCTATATTACTTAAATTTTTGCCTCTTTGAGTCCAATTTTAAAAGAGCTTCAAACTTAAGTTTGACCCTCTTTGACTTGAAGTTCACTACACGCTCAAACATAAGTTCAAACTTCTATGAATACATGCTGAATAGATGCTCAAATGTAAGTTCAAGCCTCTCTGAATCAAAATATGAAACTAGGCTCAAACTCAAGTTTGAGCATCTATGATTTTAAGTTTAAATATTTTTACTCCAATTCGAATAGATGCTTAAAATTAAGTTATAACTTCACTGACTTCAAGTTGAATAGAGGTTCCACTTTAAGTTTGAAGTTATCTTACTCAAAGTTGAATAGAGGCTCAAACTTAAGTTCGACTCCAAATTCAATACATGCTTAAACTACAAGTTGAATAGAGGCTCAAACTCTCGCTAACTCCAAGTTGAATTGAAACTCAAACTTGAGTTCAAGCCTCCATTGTTGGAGTTAGATGTCTGCGGAAGCACACGAAAAAGACAAGGAAGAAGAAGAAGCTTGGAGCACGACTGACCAACACCCAAATCAGCTATAAGGCGTCTGAGCCACACACACTCAAGAGTCGTTGTGACAGATGCCCTTACTCAGCCTCACAACTGGAAGTGGCCACAGTAGGCTTCTTCTTGCTCAACCAAGATATACATGAGCTACCAAGCATGAAGCAAAAGCCATTGGTGGACACACGAGTGTCATAGCAACCATCCCAATCACTGTCAGAAAAAGCATGCAAATCTAGCGGTAGTGATCCCCCCTTGGGATAAAACAATCCAAGTAGCCAGGTACCACTCAAGTAGCGAAAGATGTGCTTAACCACCCGCCAATGCTTGACACCTAGGCAATGCATAAACCAACTCATTTCTGAGACAACAAACTGAATATCTGGCCGAGTAATGCATAAGTAAATCAAGCATCCAACAGACTGTTGATAGAGAACAGCATCAAATGCATCTACAACATCATGAAGACTCAATCGTAAACTTGTCTCCATAGGAGTGGCAATAGGCTTACAATCTTCAAGGCCAAAACACTGCAATAATGTGTCAATATATTTCATTTGACACAAATCCATTCCATCATCAACTTGCATAAATTGAATGCCCAAATAGTGATACAAATGCCCCAAATCATACATCTCAAATGAGGCATGCAAATAAGCTTTAAAATCAACAATATGTGTGTCATGAGGATTAGTGAGCAGCATGTCATCAACATACACAACAATGATCAGAAGCACATCATTAGCACACTTAACATATAAGGTGCTTTCAATTGGATTGTTCTCAAAACCATGTGCAATGAGATAGGCATGTATCTTTTCATACCAAGCACGTGGTGCTTGCTTTAAAACATATAATGCCTTCTTTAATATGCACACCTAGTTTTTCATGCCCTTTCTACACAAAGCCATGGGGCTAAAAAACATACACTTCTTCATGCAAGTCACCATTCAGAAATGCTATTTTAATGTCCAATTCATGTACATTCCAACCATGATGAGTTGTAAGTGCACAGATGATATGAACAGTAGTCATTTGGCAAGTAGGAGCAAAGGTTTCATCAAAATCAATGCCTCTTTCCTGCTCATAACCCTTTGCAACAAGCCTAGCTTTATATCTGTCAACTGTTCCACCAGGTTTACGCTTCAGCTTGTATACCCACTTAGTGCCAATGGCCTTCTTGCCAGGAGGCAAGTCACATAAAGACCAGGTACCAATTTTCATGATAGCATCATATTCAAATTTCATTGCAGCCATCCAATGTTCAAAATTTTGTGCTTCATCGAATGAAACAGGTTCAGTCTTATCATAGAGACTAGAGGCAGCCATAGCATAACAATCTGATGAAAAAGAGACACTATGAGAGCCTGATCGAGTACGATATGATAGAGGTGCATGTAATTTGTTGTCATGCAAGGTTTGCACCAGCCCTTTTGGCATAGTTTTTGTCTGCTCAATATCAGCTCTCTTATCAACGAGTGCATCATGTAAATCTGCATCAAAAATGGAATGATTTGCATCATCACATGAAACTTGCTAAGGCTGAGAAGTTGCCTCATTAGGACCAACACTAGACTGTCCACCTGTAAAAAGAGGCAGCAAAGTATCATACATATCTTTGGAGCTAACAAATGTCTCCTTAGTACATGAAAGCAATGGCTGAATAGCATCTTCCACAAAAACAACATCACGGCTAACCAAAATGTGTTTATTCTGTGGATGACAGAGACAATGGCCTTTACTTTCAGAACTGTACCCAACAAAAATAGATTTTACTACTCTACCATCCAATTTTCTGTGATGTTGTTCAGACACTAATGCATATGCCAGACAACCAAAAACATGCAGATGAGCAACAGATGGCTTGTGACCATGCCAAGCCTCATATGGAGTGATAGACTACAGCGCTTTAGTGGGACACCTGTTCAGCACATATGATGCACACATAACAGCCTCAAGCTAGAAACTATGTGGTAAAGCCTGACTCTTGACCATACACGTCGCCATCTCCATGAGTGACCTGTTCTTTCGTTCAACAACTCCACTCTGTTGAGGTTTATATGGCATTGTACAATGATGTTTTATCCCAAGTTCAACCAGAAATGCATTAAAGTCAGAAGACATATATTCCCCCCCTCAGTCAGAACGGAGGGTGTTCATTTTACATGTTGAGAGGTTTTCAGCCAAAACCAGAAATTGTTTGAAGCACATAAACACTTCGGACTTTTCCTTCAATGGATATACCCATGCATGCCTGGAAACGTCATCGTTGAAAGTCACGAAGTAAAGATAGTTCCCAAAAGAAGGTGTCTGCATTGCACCACAGACATCCCAAAGCATGCATGCCAAAGCTTTGCATCTGACATAGCCTGAGAATCATGTATTGCACATGCCAAATCATTTATAGACCTTTCATAGTCTATGAGTTTATACAGCCCATAACATAAAATGCCAGAAGCAATAATGACATCGCCATTTGAGAGATCATGAATTATACATCTATCATCAACAAATTTCACAACCAAGCCAATCTTGGCTAATGCAAAAACTGATAAGAGTTTTTTCTTGATACCTGACACAAACAAAGCGTTTGACAAAGTGAAATAACTACCATCAGCAGTAGTCAAAATGATCTTACCTACTCCCATAACAGGAGAGAAGGAGTTGTTGGTGCATGTAATAGTATTCCCTGTAGGGGTAGGCTTGAGTGAAGAGAAGAAACTACGTTGCGAGATAATATGTTTGGTCACCCCTCTATCAAAGCACCAAACATCTGAGCCTAGTGCAGACATGAAGTGCTCATGAGAAGATGGGTCAAAACTACAAACAGTAGTAAACTCCCATTCTTCTTCCTGCACAAGATTAGCAGACTCTGTTTTTGGTGTAGAGGCATCTGGAACAACCATTCCAGCCTCTTTCTTCTTTGCCTCCTTAGCATCCAGTTTTGGACATCTCTTGATGACATGATCATTTACTTTATAGTATTTGCAAAACAATTTGTGCTTTTCTTATTTCTTCTCATCTTTTTCTTCCTTCTTCGAATGTGCAGCATTTGCAGGTTTCTGCTTACTAGTAGAAGAGCTCCATTCACCTTTGCCCTTCTGACTAGCCAAGAAAGCTTAACCTGCAATATGCATAATAGACCTATTCGGCCTAGACTAGTCTTCCTGCAACAGAATAGGGACTAACTCCTCAAATGACAAGGCATTTGGATTTCCTTTCATCATCAAATGAAGAGTAGAAGCAAACCTCTGATATGAGTAGGAAGACCATTTAGAACGGTCTGCACAAGTGAGCTGTCTGGTATAACTTCATCGGTAAAGAAATTGTTGGAGACCTCTTAATCTCCAAAGGTTTGATCTATACTGACTTAAGAACACTTCTATGTCAGTTATAAACCAAACTTTACACAAACAATGTTCTTCTTTACCAAAACTTCAATCAACACTTCTCTGAGTGAAGAAGTGTCTACTTCAGAAAGTCTGCTTCAGGAATCCACTTCATTACCTGCATAAATTTTCAAATTTCTTCAAGTAAATGATGCACAAGTATTCGCAATACCTTTGCGCAATCATGTCAATCATTAGTTCTCAAAACTAATCACCAAAAGTTTAATTTGATCATTAAGATCAAAGACATGTCAGAAAATGTCTCTCAGAAGTTGCGCCTTCGACATAGTCAACTTCTTAAGTTGATTTCTCCCAATCTGAAACCCGTTTTGCTAAATGCTTTTAGCCATAGCTTCCTTATCTTCTAGCTTAAATTTTAAGTGCTCACTCATCAAAACCTTTACAGTATACACTCAGATCTGATTGAAATACTGAGACGGAAAAGTGCGCTACTCTCAGACTTCAGTTTTCATAGTTCACATATGAATGTTCCTATTGATCATTCTCACAGTAGGAAAGGAATTAGATTCTGAAACTCTAGACATAGCTTCATTAGCTTCTCAATTAGATGTGTACAAAAGGATTTCTGATCCACGTGATCAGACAGAGAGCACTCAGAGAAAAACCCGTCGCTATTTTCTGGGAAAAAACTCTCTACACATCTTTCTGAAGTTTGTCATCTACAAATGACTCTCTTACATAATTCTTGTCATCATTAACTTATATATACATGACTTTAGACTCATCCCGCGTCTATGACATTGCTACTAATCATCCTAAAGGCTTAGCTATACTCAGCTTACAAGATTCTTCACTTATATGTACATATGTGTACAAGACATCATCCTGAAATCTTCTTCACTTCCACAAGTATCTTTCTTTGCTTCATTCCAACCATAAGCTTTCTTCAAGATCTGTATAATCATCAATTTGTGATTGGCTTGTTCCAACAGAAATCAACTGTTCTTTCAGATCCATGATCTTTGTGAGAAAATTTTCCATAGAATCACCTTCATTCATGTGCTCACTCTCCAACTGTTTTCGGAGGTAAGCAACATGAGCCTCATTTCTAGCTTGGTACAATGTGGTAAGTGTATCCCAAGCATCCTTAGTGATTCTGCAAGAGCGAATGTGGGGAATAATGGCACGTTTGATAGACAAGGCTATGAATGCATGTGCTTGAGCATCTCTGCCATCCCAACAAATTTGCTCTATAGTAGGTGAAATAGAAACAGTAGTACAAACAGGAATTTGCGTAATATCATCATCTTCAACACCATCTCGATCAGCTCCAACACCTATAACTGTAGTACTTGTATTCACAGGTGTTACAGGACGTCTTTCAACACCTTGCACAATATTCCATAGTCCTTTTGTGACCAATACATGATGCATCATATAAGCCCATAATGGGTAGTTGGTACCATCCAACTTATCGTCAATAGCCAACATACAGAATACATCACTACTTTTGGCCATGATTAAAATACCTTGATGCAAAAAATTGACTCTATCTCAAAAAGTTGAACAGAACTGCCTAGACAAATTCTGCTAAACCTGTAGCAGACTTTGAGACGCTTATATTGGCGAACCAAAACTGGTATATACCTTTGGCACAAAAGATTAAATAGCCTACACAAGTGTTGCGATAGTGTGTTTGGAGGCTGAAACAAGCTAAGATCACGATTTCAGCACCACTAAGCGAAGCCCTTTTGATCTCTGAAAGAGCTTGAGTATGCTTACAACCGGAGAGGTGTAAACAATGCCCTAGATGAAGCGGCGACCTACTCTGGCACCAATTATTGGAGTTAGACGTCTGCAAATGCACACGAACAACATAAGGAAGAAGAAGAAGCTTGGAGCACAACACACAGTGCTGAATGTATTACCACTAGAATGTACAAAGATAAGTAGCCCGTTAGGGCAATAGGTGTATATACAAGCTAGGGGAAAAAAACTCCTAAAGAGGGAAAAAGTGCCTCGGCAGACCTTGAGTGTTCACACACATCACTACCTAAACATATCAACATCCATGACTCTCAAAGTTAAGTTTAGACTTCTCAAATTTGAACTTAAATAGAGGCTCAAACTTAGGTTAGAGCTTCTTTGATTCCAACTAGAATAGAGGCTCAAACTTAAGTTTGAGCCTCTCTGACTTCAAATTGAATAGAAGCTCAAACTTAAGTTCAAGCCTCTTTGACCCCAAATTGAATAGAGACTCAAATTTAAGTTCAAGCCTCTTTGACTGCAAAATGAATATTAAAGGTTCCACTTTTAGTTCGAACCTCCATAGCCACAAGCTGAATGGAGACACAAACTAAAATTTGAGCATGTTTCCCTCCAAATTGAGTTGAACCGCAAACTTAAGTTTGAACCTCTGACACCCAAACTTAAGTTTAAGCCGATCCAAATCTAAGTTAAATAGAAACTAAAACTTAGGTTTGAGCCATCTAACTCCCAAACTTGAATTCAAGCATCTCTGACTCTCAAATGTAAGTTTTTGCCTCTAAGATTCGAAAGTAAATGCAAGCTCAAACTTAATTTCTAGCCTCTTTGATTCCAACTTGAATAATACAGACTCGAACTTAAATTTTAGCCTCTCTCACTCTAAGTTGAATAGAGAATAGAACTTAAGTTCAAGCCTCTCTAACTCCAAACTAAATAGAGGCTCAAACTTAAGTTAAAGACTCTTTGACTCCAAGAGGAATACAAGCTCAAACTTAAAGTTGAATACATGTTCCAATTTAAGTTTCTATCTCTTTGACTCCAAGTTAAATAGAGGCTCAAACTTAAGTTTGAGCATGTTTGAACTCAAACTTAAATTCAAGCTTCTTTGACTCCCAATCTTAAGTTTAAGCATGTTTAACTCCAAGCTTAATGGAGGCACTCCAAATTGAATAATGGTTCAAACATAAGTTGGAATCTCTGGGGCTCCACACGGAACAAAGGCTCAAACTTAAGCTTCAGCTTGTCTGGTTCCAAATTGATTAGAGACCCAAGCTTAATGCTCGAATTGAATAGAGGCCAAAACTCAAATTTGAAACTATCTAACCCCAAGTTGCATAGAGGTTCCATCGTAATTTCGAGTTTATATTACTCAAAGTTGAGTAGAGACTTAAACTTTAGTTTGCACCTCTCATACTTCAAATTAAATAGAGGTTGAAACTTAGGTTGTCTAACTCCAAATCGAATGGAATCTCAAAATTAAGGCCAAATCTCTCTCACTCCAGCTTGAATAGAGGCTCAAACTTAAATTTGACCCTTTCAAATTGCACATTGAATAGAGGCTCAAACTTAAGTTCGAGCCTCTCTAACTCTAAGTTCAACAGAAATTGAATCTTAAACTCCAACTTGAATCGACATCCAAACTTAAGTTCTAGCTTCACTAACTTGAATTTGAATAGAGGTTTTACTATAAATTTGAACTTATCTTACCCAAATTTGAATAGAGGCTCAAACTTAAGTTTGACTCTAAATTGAATAAAGGCTCAAACTCCGAGTTAAATAGAGGCTCAAACTAAATTTTGACCCTCTTGATTATATATTTAGGTAGTGATGTGTGTGAACACACTAGGACCACCGGGGCACTTTTTTCCCTCTTTAGGAGGTTTTTTTCCCCCGGCTTGTATATATAGCTATAGCCCTAATGGGTTACTTATCTTTGTACATTCTAGTGGTAATACATTCAGTATTCTGTGTTATGCTCCAAGCTTCTCCTTCTTCCTTGTGTTGTTTGCATGCTTATGCAGATGTCTAACTCCAACAATTGGTATCAAAGTAGGTCACCGCTTCATATAGGGCATTGTCGACACCCTTCCGATCATAGTCTTAGAATCGCATGAAATTTGGTGAGCATACTCAGGGTGATTAGGAGATCAAAAGTACTTTTCTTTCTGGTGCCGAAATCACAATCTGAGCTCGTTTCGACCTAAGAACACACTATCACAATGCTTGTATAGGCTATTTCCTCTTCTTGTGCCAATTATATATACAGGTTTTGGTTTGCCAGTATAAGCATCTCAAAGTTTGCTATAGGTCTAGTAGAACTCCTCAGGGTAGTTCTATTCAACTTTTTCAGATATAGTCATTTTTCTACATCAGGGTACTTTAGTCAATGGCCATGGCTGAAAGTAGTGATGTATTCCGTATGTGGTTGTTGAGGATAAGTTGGATGGTACTAATTACCCATTGTGGGCTTATATGATGCGACATGTATTGGTTGCAAAAGGAGTATGGAACATTGTTCCGGTGTTGAAAAACATCCTATTACACCTGCAAATATAGGTGTTGAAGCTAATGCAGACGGCATTGAAGATGCTGATATTCTATAGATTCCTATTCGTGCTCTGGTTCCTACTGCACCTACTACATAGCAAATTTATTGGGATGGCAAAGATGCTCATGCACATGCATTGATAGTGTTGTCTGTCAAACATGCCATTATTCCTCACATTCACTCTTGCATAACAACTAAGGGTGCTTGGGATACACTTACCACATTGTACCAGGCTAGGAATGAGGCTCGTGTTTCTTACCTCTGAAAATAGTTGGAGAGTGAGCACATGAATGAACGTAATTCTATGGACAATTTTTTGACAAAGATTACGGATTTGAAGGAACAATTGATTTCTACTGATGAAGCCCTTCCTGAGAGTTCACTTTTGTAGACTGTTTTGAATGGTCTTCCTGACTCATATCAAAGTTTTGCTTCTACTCTTCGTTTAATGATGAAAGGCAATCCAAATGCCTTAACATTTGAAGAGTTAGTTTTCTATTGTAGGAAGATCAGTCCAGGCAGAATAGGTCTATTATGTGTGTTGCATATCAAACTTTCCTAGCTAGTCAGAAGGGCAAAGGAAAAGAACTCTTCTACTAATAAGCAAAAATATGCTAATTCTACAGAATCGAAGAAGGAAGACAAAGATGAGAAGAAATCAGAAAAACAAGAATTGTTCTGCAAATACTATAAAGCAAATGATCATGTAATTAAGAGTTATCCAAAATTGGATGCTAAAGAGGAAAAGAAGAAAGAGGCCGGAATGTTTGTTGCAGAGGCCTCTATATCAAAAACAAAGTCTGCTAATCTTGTGCAGGATGAAGAATGGGTGTTTACTACTGTTTGTAGTTTTCACCCATCTTCTCATGAGTAGTGCATGTCTGCAGTAGACTCAGATGTTTGGTACTTTGATAGTGGGATGACCAAACATATTACCTTGCAGCGTAGTTTCTTCTCTTCACTCGAGCGTGCCCCTACATGGAATGTTGTTACATGTGCCAACAACTCCTCTTATCCTGCTATGGAGTTGGTAAGATCATTCTTACTACTACTGATGGTAGTTATTTTACACTGTCATATGCTTTATTTGTGCCAGGGATCAAGAAAAATCTATTATCACTTTCTATGTTAGCCAAGATTGGCTTGGTTATGAAATTTGTTGATGACAGATGTGTAGTTCATGATCTATCAAATGGCGACATGATTATTGCTTCTGGCATTTTATGTTGTGGGCTGTAAAAGCTCATAGACTATGAAAAATCTATGAATGATTCAGCATGTGAAGTACATGATTCTCAGGCTATGTCAGATGCAAAGCTTTGGCATGCACGCTTTGGTCATCTGAATTTTGCTAATTTGCTATGCCTGCAAAAATCTGAAATGGTTTCCTCTTTGGCCAAATTTGAGGCACCTAGAAAACATGTCTGTGAAGGCTGTATTTTGGGTATTACTTTCATGTACTAAGGAGACATCTGTTAGCTCCAAAGGCATGTATGATACTTTGCCACCTCTTTTTACTGGTGGACAGTCTAGTGTTGGTCCTAATGAGGCAACTTCTTAGCCTTTGCAAGTTTCATGTGATGATGCAGATCATTCCATTTCTAATGCAGATTTACATGATGCACTTGTTGATGAGAGAGCTGATATTGAGCAGGCAAAAACTATGCCAAAACGGTTGGTGCAGACTTTGCGTCTATCATATAGTACTCGTTTAGGCTCTCATAGTGCCTCTTTTGCATCAGACTGCTATGCTATGGTTGTGTCTAGTCTCTGTGATGAGAATGAGCCTATTTCATTTGATGAAGCATCAAATTCAGAAAATTGGATGGTTGCTATGCAATTTGAATATGATGCTATAATGAAGAATGGTACCTGGTCTTGTTGGAACAAGCCAATCACAAATTGATGATTATACAGATCTTGAAGAAAGCTTATGGTTGGAATGGAGCAAAGAAAGATACTTGTGAAAGTGAAGAAGATTTCAGGATGATGTCTTGTACACATATGTACATATAAGTGAAGAATCTTGTAAGCTGAGTATAGCTAAGCCTTTAGGATGATTAGTAGCAATGTCATAGACGCGGGATGAGTCAAAAGTCATGTATATATAAGTTAATGATGACAAGAATTATGTAAGAGAGTCATTTGTAGATGACAAACTTCAGGAAGTTGTGTAGAGAGTTTTTTCCCATAAAATAGCGACGGGTTTTTCTCTGAGTGCTCTCTGTCTGATCACGTGGATCAGAAATCCTTTTGTACACATCTAATTGAGAAGCTAATGAAGCTATGTCTAGAGTTTCAGAATCTAATTCCTTTCCTACTATGAGAATGATCAATAGGAACATTCATATGTGAACTTTGGAAACTGAAGTCTGAGAGTAGCGCATTTTTCCGTCTCAGTATTTTGAGCAGATCTGAGTGTATACTGTAAAGTTTTTGATGAGTGAGCACTTAAAATTTAAGTTATAAGATAAGGAAGCTATGGCTAAAAGCATTTAGCAAAACGGGTTTTAGATTGGGAGAAATCAACTTAAGAAGTTGACTATGTCGAAGGCGCAACTTCTGAGAGACATTTTCTGACATGTCTTTGATCTTAATGATCAAATTAAACTTTTGGTGATTAGTTTTGAGAACTAATGATTGACATGATTGCGCAAAGGTATTGCGAATACTTGTGCATCATTTACTTGAAGAAATTTGAAACTTTATGCAGGTAATGAAGTGGATTCCTGAAGCAGACTTTCTGAAGTAGACACTTCTTCACTCAGAGAAGTGTTGATTGAAGTTTTGGTAAAGAAGAGCATTGATTGTGTAAAGTTTGGTTTATAACTGACATAGAAGTGTTCTTAAGTCAGTATAGATCAAACCTTTGGAGATAAAGAGGTCTCCAACAGTGGTATCAGAGCTGAAGGTGAAATACAAGAGAAGAAAAGACAATTGAAGTTCCGACTGGTGCAGATATTGAAGATCTTCCAAATCAAAGGAAGACAAGGACAAATTATTGAAGATAACCTGCAGGAGTTCAAAGCACGAGTTCGAAAAGAATCAAGAAGGACAAAGCTTATAACAAAGGTACACTTTATCCTCATAAACCATAGTAATTGTAGATACAGAAGGTCAAGGATGGGAGAAAGCTTGCAGATTGATAAGATAGATAGAGAGAACTATCCAGCTTGGTCCATGAGGATGGAGGCACACCTCATGAGTAAAGATTTGATAGCATTTATTACAGGAGATGAAGAAAAACCTGAATTTGCAGATCCTAGTATTCCTACTAGGGAAGAGCTTGCAATTTTGAAGATATGGATGAGAAAGGATGCTCAAGCAAGGAGTATCATTTACATGGCTGTAAATGATTATCTTCTACCTCACATTAGAGGATTGGAAAGTGCTACAGATGTGTGGAATGCCTTGGAAGAGCATTTCCAAAATACAACTAAGTCAAGGAAGTCCTCACTATGGGCTGAGTTCACAACCTTCAAGAAGAAGAGCTCACAATCAATTTCTGATTATGTGGCAAGGATGAAGGATATTGCAGATAGCTTGGGAGCAGTGGATGAAGACATTGAAGAGGAAAAGTTGGTAAGACAAATACTTACAGGTCTGAGAGGAGATGAGAAGTGGAAGCCTTTCATATTGTCCATAGAATTGTCACTTGATCACTTTACTCCTGATCTTAATCAATTGCTAGGACACATGCTCACCTTTGAGCAGGATCTTAAAGGAGACAATGATAGAAGTACAAGTCAAGCTATGTACTCCAAGGACAAGAAAAAGAATGGCAAGGGAAAGCAATCGAATGATGATGAAGGGAATTCAAATCAAGCTAACTTCACAAAGGGAAAGATGAATTTCAGAGGTAAAGGAAGAGGAGGTAAGAACAAAGATAATGCTAAAGCTTGTTGGATTTGTGGCAGAACTAATCATTTGGCAAATGATTGTTGGTATAACAATCAAAATGGTGGAAACAATAATCAGAATTATAATCAAAGAGGTAGAGGAGGCAGAAACCAAAGAGGCAATTTCAGAGGAAGAGGTGGTAGGACATCATATGGTAGAGGAGGTGGAAGAAACTTCCAATCTCAGTCCTACAACAACAATTATTACAATTATGCATCAGATCAAAAGGATGATATGACTCTTATCTTGAATGCAACTCATGAATCAATGGGAGAAGATCAAAGAGTATTTTATATTGACTCAGGGTGTAGCAACCATCTGAGTGGGAATCTATCCTTGATGACTGATATAGAAGCAAGGGTGAATGGACATACAGTTCAAACAGGTGACAATACCAAACATAAAGTGGAGAGCATTGGATCAGTAAAGACAAAGAGTGGAAGTACACTTCTGAGCAAGGTACTTTATGTTCCTACTATTCCTAAAAATTTGATAAGTGTAGGGCAAATTGTGGAGAAAGGATATGAGGTAAGATTCACAAATGATGGTGTTTATGTGCAAGATCCAAATCAGGGATATAGAAACATAATTGCAGGTAAAAAGGAAGGAAGATTGTTCACTCTCAAAGTCCAAGGTAATGTGGGACATGCATTATTTACCTATGGAAGCCAAAAGGTATCTGAATTAGACCTATGGCATAAAAGGCTAGGTCATTTCAATGAGAGAGCTATAAAGGAAATGTCAAAGAATCAGGTGGTGCTTGGATTGCCAAATATTGAAGGGCAACATATGGTATACAAGTGTGAGGCTTGTCAATTAGGTAAAGCACATAAAGGTTCTTACAACAAATCAGGGTACAAGCATTCAAATATGCTTGAATTGGTTCATACAGATGTATGGGGTCCCTCAAGGGACTATAGCATAAATGGATCCAGATATTATGTGTTGTTTGTTGATGATGCAACCAGGTGGATTACTTTGTATGTAATCAAGGATAAATCAGAAGTTTTCAAGACATTCAAACATTTTCATGCCTATGCAGAAAGGATCACAGGGCAAAAGCTTAAGAGGTTAAGGTCAGATGGAGGGGGAGAGTATTTCTCTAAAGAGTTTGATGATTATTTGTGGAATGCAGGTATAAAAAGAGAAGTAACTTGCAGGTACTCCCCTCAACAGAATGGAGTAGCAGAAAGGAGAAATAGGACTCTTGTAGAATTTGCAAGAGCCATGATGAAGGAAAAGAATTGTCCAAATTACTTATGGGCAGAAGCTATTAACACTGCAACATACCTTGTGAATAGGTTGCCTTGCAAAGCTTTGGATGGAGGAACCCCTTATGAAGCATGGTGGGGTAAGAAACCTACCCTTGATCATTGTAAGGTATTTGGATGTATTGCATATGCTTATGTTCCTTCACAATTAAGACATAAGCTAGAACCAAAAGCAGAGAAGTCTGTGTTTATTGGATATGATGATAGACAGATGGGTTACAGGTTGTGGAGTCCATCCACTAAGCAATTTCTTGTTACTAAAGATGTGACATTTGATGAGCAAAATACATGGTATACAGGATCAACAAATGATTTTGCAGGTGTTGAAGAAATACAAAGGAAAGGAAAGGCAAAAGTAAAAGTGTGTGAAGAAGTTGTTGATGATGTTGATTCTAGAAGTAGATTACAGGATCATGTAGAAGAAGGTCCAAGATTTGATCCAGAATCAAATGAGGCTGAAACTTCGAGAAGTGCAGAAATCAGAAGATCTACAAGGGAAAGGAAAGAACCTATAAGGTATAGTTATGATACATCTTTCCTAACAACAAAAGATTATGCTTACATTGTGAAGACAGAAGAAGATCCAATCACTTATGAAGAAGCCAAAGGTAAACAGAATTGGGAGAAGGCAATGCAGGAAGAGTATGATGCTCTACTTGAAAATGAAACTTGGGAATTAGTACCAAGACCAAAGAATCAGAAAGTCATTGGATGTAAGTGGGTATATAAAACAAAGAGGTTTGCAGATGGTAAGGTGTCTAGATACAAGGCTAGACTTGTGGTCAAAGGTTATGCCCAAACTTATGGGGTATATTATGATGAAACCTTTAGTCCTGTTGCTAAGATGTCTACAATTAGGACATTGATTGCTATTGCTGCTTGTAAGGGATGGAAATTATCACAATTGGATGTGAAAAATGCATTTTTAAATGGATACATTGCAGATGAAGTATACATGGAGCAACCAGAAGGCTTCATGGAATCAATTGGATCAGATTATGTGTGTAAGCTCAAGAGAGCCTTGTATGGGTTGAAGCAAGCCCCAAGAGCTTGGAATTACAGATTGGTTAAGTTCTTGAATGAATGTGGATTTCAAGCATCAAAGGCAGATAGTAGCTTGCTAGTGAAGGCAAGTGAAAATGGATACATTTACATGTGCATTTATGTTGATGATATTATTGTTACAGGAACAGATGCTCAAGGAATCAATGAACTCAAAAAGCAAATAGAGAAGGAGTTTAAGATAAGTGATTTGGGAAACTTATCTTATTTTCTAGGAATGCAGATTGTGTATACTCAACATGGAGTATATGTTTCACAAGAGAGATACTTGAAGAATCTTCTAGTCAAGTTTAACATGGAGGATTGCAAGACCTCAACTACACCATTGGAGGTAAATCATAAATTAAGCAGGTATGGAGGTGAAGAATTCAATGATATGAAGAAATATCAGAGTTTGGTAGGTAGTTTAATCTATGCTACCTTGACAAGGCCAGATTTATCATATGCAGTAGGTGTGTTGTCACAATTTATGCATTGTCCAAAGAAGACTCATTGGATTGCAGCCCAAAGGGTACTCAGATATATCAAAGGAACCCTAAGTGAAGGTTTGTATTATGGTTTCACTTCTGACACAAGAATCAAAGTGTTTAGTGATGCAGATTGGGCAGGTGACTCAGATGATAGAAGGTCTACTCATGGGTATCTATGTTATGTTGGAGATAAACTAGTTTCTTGGTGTTCAAGGAAGCAACATACAGTTGCTTTATCATCCATAGAAGCTGAGTATAAGGGAATGGTAGAAGCTGCAAAAGAAGTGATATGGTTGAAGACCTTGATGAAAAGTTTTGAGACTGATCATAGTACTCCAATTATTTTTGGAGACAATATGAGTTCTTTGTATTTGGCAGCTAACCCTGTTTTTCATGCCAGGACTAAGCATATAGAGATTCAGTATCATTTCTTGAGGGAAAAGGTACTAGATAAAGAGATTGAAGTGATGTACACTCCAACAAAAGAACAAGTGGCAGATATGATGACAAAGAGCTTGGATGGACCTAAGCTACAGAGATTCAAGGAGATGGCAGGAGTGAAGAAGAATGGAATAATCACAATTAGTGATTGAGGGGGAGCTGTTGGAACAAGCCAATCACAAATTGATGATTATACAGATCTTGAAGAAAGCTTATGGTTGGAATGGAGCAAAGAAAGATACTTGTGAAAGTGAAGAAGATTTCAGGATGATGTCTTGTACACATATGTACATATAAGTGAAGAATCTTGTAAGCTGAGTATAGCTAAGCCTTTAGGATGATTAGTAGCAATGTCATAGACGCGGGATGAGTCAAAAGTCGTGTATATATAAGTTAATGATGACAAGAATTATGTAAGAGAGTCATTTGTAGATGACAAACTTCAGGAAGTTGTGTAGAGAGTTTTTTCCCAGAAAATAGCGACGGGTTTTTCTCTGAGTGCTCTCTGTCTGATCACGTGGATCAGAAATCCTTTTGTACACATCTAATTGAGAAGCTAATGAAGCTATGTCTAGAGTTTCAGAATCTAATTCCTTTCCTACTATGAGAATGATCAATAGGAACATTCATATGTGAACTTTGGAAACTGAAGTCTGAGAGTAGCGCATTTTTCCGTCTCAGTATTTTGAGCAGATCTGAGTGTATACTGTAAAGTTTTTGATGAGTGAGCACTTAGAATTTAAGTTAGAAGATAAGGAAGCTATGGCTAAAAGCATTTAGCAAAACGGGTTTTAGATTGGGAGAAATCAACTTAAGAAGTTGACTATGTCGAAGGCGCAACTTCTGAGAGACATTTTCTGACATGTCTTTGATCTTAATGATCAAATTAAACTTTTGGTGATTAGTTTTGAGAACTAATGATTGACATGATTGCGCAAAGGTATTGCGAATACTTGTGCATCATTTACTTGAAGAAATTTGAAACTTTATGCAGATAATGAAGTGGATTCCTGAAGCAGACTTTCTGAAGTAGACACTTCTTCACTCAGAGAAGTGTTGATTGAAGTTTTGGTAAAGAAGAACATTGATTGTGTAAAGTTTGGTTTATAACTGACATAGAAGTGTTCTTAAGTCAGTATAGATCAAGCCTTTGGAGATAAAGAGGTCTCCAACAGGTCTTTATGTGACTTGCCTCTTGGCAAGAAGGCCATTGGCACTAAGTGGGTATACAAGATGAAGCATAAGCCTCATGGAATAGTTGACAGGAGACCTTTGCGCCTACATGTTGTATGACTACTGTTCATAGCATATGTGCATTTGTAGCTCATCATGGTTGGAATGTACATCAATTGGACATTAAAATAGCATTTTTGAATGGTGACTTGCATGAAGAAGTGTATGTTTTTCAGCCCTGTGGCTTTGCACAAAAAGGGCATGAAAACCAGGTGTGCAGGTTAAAGAAGGCATTATATGGTTTAAAGCAAGCACCACATGCTTGGTATGAAAAGATACATGCCTATCTGACTGCACATGGTTTTGAGAATAGTCCAACTGAGAGCACCTTATATGTTAAGCATGCTAATGACGTGCTTCTGATCGTTGTTGTGTATGTTGATGACATGCTGCTCACTGGTCCTCGTGACAAGCATATTGCTGATTTTAAGGCTGATTCGCATGCCTCATTTGAGATGTCTGATTTGGGGCATTTGCATCCTTATTTGGGCATTCAGTTTATGCAAGTTGATGGCGGAATGATTTTGTGTCAAACTAAATATATTGACACATTATTGTAGCATTTTGGCCTTGAAGACTGTAATCTTAATGCCACTCCTATGGAGACAAGTTTACGATTGAGTCTTCATGATGCTAGAGCTGCATTTGATGTTGTTTTCTATTAGTAGGCTATTGGATGCTTGATTTACTTATGCATTACTCGGCCATATATTCAGTTTGTTGTCTCATAGATGAGCAGGTTTATGCATTCTCCAAGTGTCAAGCATTGTGAGGCAGTTAAGTGCATCTTTTGAGTGGTACCCGGCTCCTTGGATTGTTTTATCCAAAGGGGGCATCACGACCGCCAGACTTTCATGTGTATATCTTTATGTGTGCGTATTTTTGTGTTACAATACACACAAAAGTTATAGCTTCATTGACTTCAAGTTGAATAGAGGTTCCACTTTAAGTTTGAACTTATCTTACTCAAAGTTGAATAGAGGCTCAAACTTAAGTTAGACTCCAAATTGAATATTGGCTCAAACTTTCTCTATCTCCAAGTTGAATTGAAACTCAAACTCAAGTTCAATCCTCTCTGACTCTCAAACTCAAGTTTGGGCTTTTTAGAATTTGAACTTGATTAGAGGCTCAAACTTAAGGTCGAGCTTCTTTGATTCCAACCTGAATAGAGGCTCAAACTTAAGTTTGAGCCTCTCTGATTTAAAGTTGAATACAAGCTCAAAATTAAGTTCAAGCCTCTTTGACTCCAAATTGAATAGAGTCTCAAACTTAAGTTCAAGCCTCTTTGACTGCAAATTGAATATTAAAGGTTCCACTTTTAGTTCGATGCTCCATTAACCACAAGTTGAGTAGAGACTCAAACTTAACTTTGAGCATGTTTCAATCCAAGTTGATTTGAAGCTCAAACTTAAGTTGGAACCTCTCTAACTCCCAAACTTCAGTTTAAGTTGATCTAAATCTAAGTTAAATGGAAATTGAATTTTAATATTGAACCTCTATAACTCCCAAACTTAAACTCAAGTCTGTCTCACTCTCAAACGTAAGTTTTTACTTGTAAGATTTGAAAGTAAATGCAAGCTCAAACTTAATGTCTAGCCTCTTTGATATTAATTCAAATATTGGAGACTCAAACTTAAGTTTTAGCCTCTCTCACTCTAAGTTGGATAGAGACTGGAACTTAAGCTCAAGCCTCTGTGAAATGAATAGAGGATCAAACTTAAGTTAAAGCCTCTTTGACTTCAAGACGAACATAGGCTCAAACTTAAGTTAAAGCCTCTTTGACTCCAAGAGGAACATAGGCTCAAACTTAAGTTAAAGCCTCTTTCACTCCAAGAGGAACATAGGCTGGAACTTAAAGTTGAATACAGGTTCCAGTTTAAGTTCAAGTCTCTTTGACTTCAAGTTGAATAGAGGTTCAAACTTAAGTTTGAGATTTTTTGAGACTCAAACTTAAGTTCGAGCTTCTCTAACTCCCAAACTTAAGTTTAAGCATGTTTAACTCCAAGTTGAATGGAGTCTCAAACTTAAGTTCAAAGCTCTCCAAATTGAATAATGGCTCAAACATAAGTTCGACACTATATGGTTCCACATTGAATAAAGGCTCAAACTTAAGTTTCAACTTGTTTGATTCCAAAGTGATTAGAGACCCAACCTTAATGCTCAAATTTAAAATGTTTGTGAATATCAATGAATTATAATATGTAATAAAACAAATGAACTTTCAATAGAAAGGTAAATTTATAATCTATGGAGTAATCAAACTCTAAAATTCAATCTTATGTACGGAGTGATGGTTAATGCACATAGATGAGAGGGTCTTGACAAAAACTTGCTCGAGACCAACATAAGTAAATCCAAAGAAATTTAGTAGACTCTCTTAGCTTCCAACATATGCATTTATATCACCATCGTACTGTGGAACTCTTCATGCAAACCAATCAATAATTGGTGATTATGAAGTGATTAAAGCAGTTCAAAGATCAAAAGGGAGTCAACAAGTTCAAGAAAGACATGGTTTGTACATATATGTACATTATGAGTGAAAATCATCGTAATATAGCTATGAATACTTATAAGAATGATAGAGAGTCATGTAATAGATATGGGATGAGTACAAATGTACACATATAAGTCAATGGTGTTAAGAAAATAGATGATGAAAACATATAGAGTTCAAGTCTATGAGTGATAGATGTGCAGAGAGTCTTCTTCTTAAAATAGCATTAAGTCTATCTTAGATTTCTCTCAACTTAATCATGTGGATCAGGAAATCTTTTGTACACATCTAATTTGGAATTTAGTCAAGCTATGATCAAAGTTTCATGATCTAATTATCTTCAGGTTGTGCGTATGACAAGTAGGAACATTCATATGTAGAAGTCTGCAAGTGAAGTTCTCATAATCGTGCATTTTGTTGTTCAAAGATTTACTTAGACCTCACTGCTCAGTGTAAAGTTTTTTATGGTTGAGAATTCAAAATTTAACTTAGAAGATAAGGAAGCTATGGCTAAAAGCATTGAGCAAAATGGGTTATATTTTGAGAGAAATTAGCTTATGAAGTTGACCATGTCAAAGTTGCCATGTCAGGAAGACAGTTTCTGATATACATTTGATCTAAGTGATCAAATCAAAGATTTAATAGTTCTTTTGGAGAACTAAGAATTATTATAGTTTCACAAAGGTAGCATGATGTGTATGTACCATTTGAATGATTAAATTTGAAGTTATGTGCATATATTGAAGTCAATTTCTAAAGCAAACTTCCTGAAGTTGAAGAAACTTCACACAGAGAAGTATCTTTCAATGACCTTGAAGATTAACGCAAATTTTGTGTAAAGTTTGGTTTATTCTTATATAGAGAAGCTCTTAAATCAATGTATATCAAACATTTGGAGATTTAAGGATCTCCAGCAGTGGTATCAGAGCCAGAAGATCAAATCAAGGTAAAAAACAAGCAAGGAAAATCTAGACTGTTGCAAACACCAAAGATCTTGTCAATTGGAGGTGCCAAAGGTTAAAGTCTTGAAGAAAACGTGAAGAAGTAAAAAATTCGAGTTCAAAAGGATTATAAAAGGTCAAATCTTTACAAGCTTGATAGAGAGAACTATCTAGCATGGTCCATGAGGATAGAGACACACCTTATGAGCAAAGATTTTATGACATTTATTACAAGAGAAGAAGAAAAGCCAAAGTTTAAGGATCCTAGCATTCCAACAAGAGAGGAACTTGCAGATTTGAAGAATTGGATGAAGAAAGATGCTCAAGCTAGGAGCATCATTTACATGGTTGTAAATGATTATCTTCTACCACACATTAGAGGATCAGAAAGTGTAGCAGATGTATGGAATGCTTTGGAAGAACACTTCCAAAATACAACCAAATCAAGGAAGGCTTCATTATGGGCTGAGTTCACAACCTTCAAGAAGAAAGGTTCTCAATCAATTTTTTATTATGTTACAAGGATGAAGGATATTGCAGATAGTTTGGGAGTAGTAGATGAAGATATTGAAGAAGACAAGTTGGTAAGGCAAATACTCATAGGTCTAAGAGGAAATGAAAAGTGGAATCCTTTTATATTGTCTATAGAATTATCATTAGATCCCTTTACTCCTATCTTAATCAATTGCTAGGACATATGCTAACATTTGAGTAGGACATTAAAGGAGAGAATGAGAGAAGTACAAGTCAAGCAATGTATTCAAAAGACAAGAAGAGGAGGAAAGCAATCAAATGATGAAGAAGGATCTTCAAGTCAAGTGAATTTCACAAAATGGAAGATGAATTTCAGAGGTAAAGGTAGAGGAGGTAAGAATAAAGAAAATGCTAAAGCTTTTTGGATTTCTGGTAGAACAAATCATTTGGCAAATGATTGTTGGTATAATAGTCAAAATGGTGGAAATTATAATCAGAATTTCAGCTCAAGAGGAAGAGGAGGTAGAAATAAAAGAGATAATTTCAAAGGAAGAGGCGGTAGGACTTCATTTGCTAGAGGAGGTGGAAGGAGTTTCCAAACTCAGTCCTACAACAATACTTATTACAATTATGCATCAGACCAGAAGGAAGACATGACTATCATCTTGAATGCAACACATGAAGCAATTAATGAAGATAATAAATGATTCATATGGAAGCTAGAGTGAATGGACATACAATTCAAATAGGAGACAACACCAAACACAAGGTTGAAAGCATTGGATCAGTGAAGACAAAGAGTGGAAACACACTTCTAAGCAAGGTAATTTATGTTCCAAAAATTCCTAAGAATTTGATAAGTGTAGGGCAAATTGTTGAGAAGGGATATGAAGTCACATTCACAAATGATGGTGTTTATGTTGAAGATCCAAGTCAAGGATATAAAAGCATTGTTACAAGAAAAAAGGAAGGAAGGCTATTCGCTCTCAAAGTCCAAGGTAATGTGGGACATGCATTGTTCACTTGTGGAAGCCAAAGGATGTCTGAATTGGACCTATGGCATAAGAGGTTAGGACATTTCAATGAAAGACAAATAAAGGAGATGACAAAGAATGATGCAATGCTTGGTCTACCAAATATTGAAGGTCGACATATGATATACAAATGTGAGGCTTGTCAACTAGGTAAAGCTTGCAAGAAGTCATACAATAAGCAAGGGTACAAGTATTCAAATATGCTTGAAGTGGTTCATACAGATGTGTGGGGTCCTTCAAAGGACTATAGCATAAATGGATCTAGGTATTATGTGTTGTTTGTTGATGATGCAACAAGGTGGATTACTCTTTATGTAATCAAGGTTAAGTCTAAAGTGTTTGAGACATTTAAACACTATCATGCTTATGCAGAAAGAATTATAGGACAAAAGCTTAAGAGATTGAGATCAGATGGAGGAGGAGAATATTTTTCTAAAGAATTTGATGATTATATGTGGAATGCAAGTATAAAAAGAGAAGTGACTTGAAGGTGCTCCCCACAACAAAATGGAACTACAGAAAGAAGAAATGGAACTCTTGTAGAGTTTGCAAGATCAATGATGAAGGAAAAGTATTGCCCTAATTACATGTGCGCAGAAGCAATCAACACTGCAACTTATCTTGTGAATAGGCTACCTTGCAAAGCTTTGGATGGATTGAATCCTTATGAAGCATGGTGGGGTAAGAAACCTACTCTTGATCATTGCAAAATATTTGGATGTTTGTCATATGCTTATGTTCCATCTCAATTGAGACATAAGCTAGAACCCAATGCAAAAAAGTATGTGCTTATTGGATATGATGATAGATAGATGGGATACAGGTTGTGGAATCCATCCACAAAACAATTTATTGTTTCAAAATATGTTACATTTGATGAGCAAAGCACATGGTATACAGGGCCAAACAATGTATGTATAAATTCTGAAGAGATCAAAAGGAAAGGGAAGTCAAAGATGAAGGTATATGAAGAGGATAATGATGATGATGTTTGCAAAAATGAATTGCAGGGTAATGATGAAAATAAGAAAAACAAATGAATTGCAGGGCAAGGAGTGCAGAGGTTAGAAGGTCATCAGAGAAAGGAAGCAACCTACCAGGTATAGCTATGATACTTCTTTCTTGACAACCAAAGATTATGCTTACATTGTAAAGATGGATGAAGATCCATCAACATATGATGAAGCCAAAGGTAAACAAAATTGGGAAAAAGCAATTCAAGAGGAGTATGATGCTCTACTTGAGAATGAGACATGGGAATTGGTGCCAAGACCAAGAAATCAGAAGGTCGTTGGATGCAAGTGGGTGTATAAGACAAAGAGGTTTGCAGATGGAAAAGTGTCTAGATATAAAGTTAGACTTGTGGTCAAAGGATATGCTCAAACACATGGAGTGGACTATGATGAAATTTTAGTCCAATTCCTAAGATGTCTACAATCAAAACTCTAATTGCTATTGCTACATGTAAAGGTTGGAAGCTATCTCAATTAGATATAAAGAATGCATTTTTAAATGGATATATTGCAGATGAGGTGTACATGGAGCAACCAAAGGGTTTCAAAGAGTCAAATGGATCAGATTATGTGTGTAAGTTGAAGAGATCTTTGTATGGCTTGAAGTAAGCCCTAAGGGCATGGAATTATAGACCTGTCACGTTCTTGAATGAACTCGGATATCAAGCTTCAAAGGCAGATAGTAGTTTGCTAGTGAAGGCAAGTGAAAATGGGTACATTTATGTTTGCATTTATGCTGATGATATTATTGTGACACATACAGATGTTCAAAGAATCAAAGAGCTCAAGGAGCAAATTGAAAAGGAATTTAAGATAAGTGATTTGGGAAATTTTGTCTTATTTCATAGCGATGGAGATTGTGTATACTCAACATGGAGTATATGTTACACAAGGAAGGTATTTGAAGAATCTTCTGATGAAATTTAATATGGAGAATTGTAAGTCTTCAACCACACCTTTGGAGGTAACTAAGAAATTGAGCAGGTATGGAGGAGAAGAGTTCAAGGACATGAAGACATATCAGATTTTGGTAGGCAGTTTAATCTATGCCACATTGACAAGACCAGAACTTTAATATGCAGTTGGTGTCTTATCACAATTCATGCATTGTCAAAAGAAAACCCATTGGATTGAAGCACAAAGAGTGCTAAGATATATCAAAGGAACTATGAATGAAGGTTTGTATTATGGATTTACTTCTGACACTAGAGTCAAACTGTTTAGTGATGCAAATTAGGCAGGTAATTCAGATGGTAGAAGGTCTACTCATGGTTACATGTGTTATGTTGGAGATAAGATAATCTCTTGGTGTTCAAAGAACCAACATACATTTGTTTTGTCATATACAGAAGTTGAGTATAAAGGAATGGTGGAAGCTACAAAAGAAGTAATCTGGTTGAAGACCTTGTTGAAAAGTCTTGGAATTGATCAGAGTACTCCAGTCATATTTGGAGATAACATGAGTTCATTGTATTTAGTAGCTAATCCTATTTTCCATGCCAAGACTAAACACATAGAGATTCAATACCATTTCTTAAGAGAAAAGGTGCTTGATAAAGACATTGAATTCATGTATACACCAACAAAAGAGCAAGTGGCAGATATGCCGACAAAAAGCTTGGATGGAACCTAAGTTACAAAGGTTTAAAGAGATGGCAGGCATAAAGAAGAATGGCATAATCACAATTAATGATTGAGGGGGAGATTTTGGTACAAACCAATCAATAATTGGTGATTATGAAGTGATCGAAGCATACCAAAGATCAAAACAAAGTCAAGAAGTTCAAGAAAGACATAGTATGCACACATATGTACATTATGAGTGAAAATCCTTGTAATATAGCTAAGAATACTTATAAGAATGATAGAGAGTCATGTAATAGATACGGGACGAGTACAAATGTACATATATAAGTCAATGGTGTTAAGAAAATAGATGATGAGAACATGTAGAGTTCAAGTCTATGAGTGATAGATGTGCAGGGAGTCTTCTTCTTAGAATAGCGTCGAGTCTATCTTAGATTTCTCTCACCTTGATCATGCGGATCAGGAAATCTTTTGTGCAAATCTAATTCAGAAGTTAATCAAGCTATGATCAAAGTTTGGTGATCTAATTCTCTTCAAGTTGTGTGTATGACAAGTAGGAACATTCATATGTAGAAGTCTGCAAGTGAGGCTCTTAGAATCGTGCATTTTGTTGTTCAAAGATTTACTTAGATCCCAATGCTCAGTGTAAAGTTTTTTATGATTGACCATTCAAAATTTAAGTTAGAAGATAAGGAAGCTATGGATAAAAGCATTTAGCAAAACGGCTTATACTTTGAGAGAAATCAATTTATGAAGTTGACCATGTCAAAGTCGCCATGTCAGGAAGACAGTTTCTAATATACATTTGATCTAAGGGATCAAATCAAAGATTTAATAGTTCTTTTGGAGAACTAAGAATTATTAAAGTTTCACAAAGGTAGCACCACTATGTGTGTATCATTTGAATGATTCAATTTGAAGCTATGTGTAGATATTGAAGTCTATTTCTGAAGTCCACTTCTTGAAGTTGAAGAAACTTCACATAGAGAAGTATCTTTCAATGACCTTTAATATTAATGCAAAGTTTGTGTAAAGTTTGGTTTATTCTTGATATAGAGAATCTCTTAAATAAAGGTATATCAAACATTTGGAGATTTAAGGATCTCCAATAGTAACATCATTCTCAAAAATCTATGTCAAAATAGATAACTTCCATGTACTCATTAACTTGAGAAAACCTTCTATTTATGGAAGAAAGTACTTAGGTTTTTACTCAGAACCCAAAAACTTGTTAGAATTGACCTAATAACTTTTGCACACATTCAAATGAAGTGATAAGTGAGTTGCACCAAGTTACTTCATGAATTTAGAAGGTCTATACTGAGAGCAATATGCATAAGAAGTTAGGGGGTGATCTTGACATTTCAGGAGGATGAAGATGCACAGACATTGTCACCTTGACTTTTTCGTAACTCAAGACCTACAACTCCAATGACTATAAAACTTTGTACAAATGCTCTTCACAATATTATCTTTATTTTCCAATCACTAGATTAGAAAATGTGACTATGTACATATTGGAGTTACACGTCTGCGGAAGCACGGGAACAACACAAGGAAGAAGAAGAATCTTGGAGCACAACACACAATGCTGAATGTATTACCACTAGAATGTACAAAAATATAAGTAGCCCATTAGGGCAATAGGCGTCTGAGGGAAAAAAACCTCCTAAAGAGGGAAAAAAGTGGCCTACCGATCCTAGAGTGTTCACGCACATCACTACCTAAATATATCAACACATCCCCCTTGGGAGTGATGCGGTGAACAAGGAGTTGGCACCCATGTATAAGGAAGTGCCAAACTATGTGGAATCAATCCACAAAAGGAAGTAAGCCCAAAGCTTTGCAGAAAAGCTTCAAACTTCTCCCTAGGTGGAGCCTTCATAAAAAGTTCTGCAATGTTCTCCTGCATGGGTACATATGACAAGCTCATCTCCCTAGCAGAGAACCTCTCCCTGACATAATGATAATGTACCTCAATGTGCTTAGTGCGAGCATGGAACAAAGGGTTCCTCGCAACTACCAATGCGCTTTGATTATCAGTGAAGATGGTGGTGGCAAAAGATTGACCAACACCCTAATCAGCCATAAGGCACCTGAGCCACACACACTCAATAGTCATTGTGAAAGCTTCATTATACTTAGCCTCACAAGTGGATGTGGCCGTAGTAAGCTGCTTCTTGCTCAACCAAGATATACATCAGCTACCAAGCATGAAGCAAAAGCCATTGGTCGACACACGAGTGTCATAGAAACCAGCCCAATAACTATCAGAAAAGCATGCAAATCTGGCAATAGTGATCCCCCCTTGGGATAAAACAATCCAAGTAACCGAGTACCACTCAAGTAGCAAAAGATGTGCTTAACCGCCTGCCAATGCTTGAAACCTGGGCAATGCATAAACCTACTCATCTGTGAGACAAAAAACTGAATATCTGGCCGAGTAATGCAGAAGTAAATCAAGCATCCAACAGCCTCCTGATAGAGAACAAGATCCAACAGTTTGCTGATAGAGAACAACATCAAATGCATCTCCAACATCATGAAGACTCAATCATAAAATTGTCTCCATAGGAGTGGCAACAGGCTTATAGTCTTGAAGGCCAAAACCCTACATAAATGTGTCAATATATTTCATTTGACACAAAGCCATTCCACCATCAACTTGCATAAACTAAATGCCCAAATAGTGATGCAAATGCCCCAAATCAGACATCTTAAATGAGGCATGCAAATCAGCCTTAAAATCAGCAATATGCATGACATGAGGACCAATGAGCAACATGTCATCAACATACACCACAATGATCATAAGCACATCATTAGATGCTTAACATATAAGGTGCTTTTAGTTGGACTGTTCTCAAAACCATGTGCAATGAGATAGGCATGTATCTTTTCATACCAAGCATGTGGTGCTTGCTTTAAACCATATAATGCCTTCTTCAACCTGCACACATGGTTTTCATGCCCTTTCTGCACAAAGCCATGGGGCTGAAAAACATACACTTCTTCATGCAAGTCACCATTCAAAAATGATGTTTTAATGTCCAACTCATGTACATTCCAATCATGATGAGCTATAAGTGCACAGATGCTGCGAATAGTAGTCATTTGACAAGTAGGAGCAAAGATCTCATCAAAATCAATGCCTCTTTCCTGCGCATAACCCTTTACAATAAGCCTAGCTTTATAACTGTCAACTGTTCCATCAGGTTTACGCTTTAGCTTGTATACCCACTTAGTGCCAATGGCCTTCTTGCCAAGAGCCAAGTCACATAAAGACCAGGTACCATTTTTCATGATAGCATCATATTCAGATTGCATTGCAGCCATCCAATGTTCAAAATTTTGTGCTTCATCAAACAAAACAAGTTCAGTCTCATCACAGAGACTAGAGGAAGCCATTGCATAGCAATATGATGCAAAAGAGGCACTATGAGAGCCTGATCGAGTATGATATGACAGAGGTGCATCTAATTTGTTGTCATGCAAGGTCTGCACTAGCCATTTTGGCATATTTTTTGCCTGCTCAATATCAGCTCTCTCATCAACAAGTGCATCATGTAAATCTGCATCAAAAATTGAATGATCTGCATCATCACATGAAACCTGCAAAGGTTGAAAAGTTGCCTCATTAGGACTAGCAATAGACTGTCCACTTGTAAAAAGAGGCAACAAAGTATCATACATGTATTTGGAGCTAACAAATGTCTCCTTAGTACATGAAAACAATGGTTGAATAGCATCTTCCACAAAAACAACATCACGGCTAACTAGAATGTGTTTAGTATGTGGATGATACAGACAATAGCCTTTACTATCAGATTTGTACCCAAAAGAAATACATTTTACTGCTTTATCATCCAATTTTTTGTGATGTTGTTCAGGCACTAATGCATATGCTAGACAACCAAAAATACGCATATGAGCAGTAGATGGCTTGCGACCATGCCAAGCCTCATATGGAGTGATAGACTGCAACGCTTTAGTGGGACACCTGTTCAGTACATATGCTGCACACATAATAGGCTCAAGCTATAAACTAGGTGGTAAAGCCTGATTCTTAACCATACATCTCGCCATCTCCATGAGTGACCTATTCTTTCATTCAGCAACTCCATTCTTTTGAGGTGTATATGGCATTGTACAGTGATGTTTTATCCCACGTTCAGCCAGAAATGCATTAAAGTCAAAAGACATATATTCCCCCCCTTGATCGAACGAAGGGTGCCCATTTTACATGCTCACAGATTTTTAGCCAAAACCAGAAACTATTTGAAGCACATAAACACTTCGGACTTTGCCTTCAATGGATATACCCATGCATGCCTGTAAAAATCATCAATGAAAGTCACGAAGTAAAGATAGTTACCAAAAGATGGTGTCTGCATAGGACCACAAACATCACTATGTACAAGCTACAATTTCAGAGTAGTCCAAACTGAACCATCTTTTGGAAAGGAAGAACGTTGAATTTTGCCCAAAATACCGCCTTCACATACATGTTTACCAAGTGCCTCAAGTTTGGGCAAAGAGGACACCATTTCAAATTTCTGCAGGCATAGCAAACTAGCAAAATTCAGATAACCAAAGCATGCATGCCAAAGCTTTGCATCTGACATAGCCTGAGAATCATATAGTGCACATGCCAAATCATTTACAGATATTTCATAGTCTATGAGCTTATACAACCCATGAAATAAAATGCCAAAAGCAATAATGACATCGGCATTTGACAAATCATGAATTGTACATCCATCATCAACAAATTTCACAATCAAACCAATCTTGGCTAATGCAAAAACTAATAACATATTTTTCTTGATCCCTGGCACAAACAAAGCATCTGACAAAGTGAAAGAACTACCATGAGTAATAGTCAAAATGATCTTACCAACTCCGATAACAGGATAGGAGGAGTTGTTGGTGCATATAATAGTATTCCCTGTAGGGGTAGGCTCGAGTGAAGAGAAGAAACTGCAATGTGGGGTAATGTGTTTGGTCGCCCCACTATCAAAGTATCAAACATCTGAGTCTACTGCAAACATGGACTACTCATGAGAAGATGGGCCAAAACTACA